>JAFEME010000054.1:0-89745 GCA_018831755.1 Niveomyces coronatus | reverse complement strand
TAAAAAAAAAAAAAAAAAAAAAAAAAAAAAAAACAGCTGCGTTCCTCGAGGAATGTCTAGCCAGTCAGTGGTCAGTGTCGGCTTTTACAGTTACAGTCGCTGCGTACTGTACCTACAGTACAGCACGAACGAGGCAGCAGGTATCAAGACATGTCGACAACGAAATCTAAACTTTTGCATAATCAAATGCAAACATCTAAGGGTGCTCGAGTGTCGCTGTATAAGCACTGTGGCCTTTTTTTCATGCAAGCCCAAGCTTCGTCTTCTGCCACCTGTAATCTGCTGGAGTGCGTGGGTACCGTACATGGCAGAAGGCCTTCAAGTAAAATTGCGAGTAACAACAAACGGCCGGCTTAATTACTTGAAACTGGAAACAATATAGCAAATTTGAGAGGAAACGACAGCAGAGTCACTGCCCAGCCTCATCTTCTGCCAACTTCATTCCATTACCGCAAACACTTGCTGTTGGCTCATTTAATAGTGACTGTTTTGGCAGTCGCCAATCTTACCGCCTCAGGCACCAACCGAGACGCGCTCCACCACCAAACAAAACCAGGTCCCCCCGAAACGCGTCTTCCAGGCCAACGGCACAGGGGGGGAGCAACCAGGTCTTGTTGACTTTCTGGACGCAACAACAAAACCTGCCATCTCACGTCGTCCTACTACGCGCAGCCGGCTAAACTGAACCACCCCAATTGGCGCGCGCGTCACCTTGTTGTCACATTGTTGTCGCTCTCTCGCACGCCGCCCACCGCTTCCATCATCGCCGTGCCGCACGCATCCGTGTTCCTCCTTCCCCCGCCGCCGCCGCCGCCTCATGTTCGTCGCAATTTTCTAAAAGCCTCACTCCCGACCCGTGTGCTGGCTCTTCGACACCGGGGCACCCCTCCCCCGCATCGTCAAGATGGACTCGGAAATGTTTGACGACGATGTCTTTAGCCCAGACAACGAATCCGATGGATATGTTCCCGAGAAAAAGGTAGAGTTTGCCGACTGTGCGGTGCGCCCCGAACCCAGCGCATCAGATGCTGACACATTTTGATGAATCATCGACAAAGGCCGCAAAGCCGGTCGTCTCAAAGGCAAAGAAGCTCACGCAAACCACTTTGAAGCCGAAAGCGCCCGCCAAGAAGCGCAAGGTCATCAGTGACGATGAAGCCGACGGCAACGACTCGCCTGGCTTCTCAAACACGCCGCCCAGCTCAAAAAAGACCAAAAAGGCGCCGCCGCCAAAGAAGCCTAGCAGTGGCATCCCTCTCGCCGAGCTTGACAATGATAGCTTCATCGCCGACTCCGCGCCGAAACCCAACGGCAAGCAAAAGTCCGCCACAGACACCTACCAGAAGCTCACCCAGCTCGAGCACATCATCAAGCGTCCCGACACGTACATTGGCTCTGTCGAGTCCACCGAGCAGCAGATGTGGGTCTTCAACAAGCAGACGCAGCTCATGGAGTATCGCAGCGTCAGCTTCGTCCCCGGTCTCTTCAAGATCTTTGACGAGATCATGGTCAACGCCGCCGATTCCAAGCAGCGCAGCTCCACCATGTCCTACATGAAGATCACCATCAACCGCGAATCCGGAGAGATTGTCATTGAAAACAACGGCAAGGGCATTCCCGTCGAGATTCACCAGAAAGAAAAGATTTATATCCCCGAGCTCATCTTTGGCCATTTGCTCGCCGGTTCCAATTTTGACGATGACGAGAAGAAGACGGTCGGTGGTCGCAACGGTTACGGTGCCAAGCTTTGCAACGTCTTCAGCACCGAGTTCACCCTGGAGTGCCAGGATTCCACCAACGGCAAACGGTACAAGCAGACATGGACAGACAACATGTCCAAGATGGGCAAGGCCAAGATCACCTCCAACAAGACCTCGGATTTCGTGCGCATCACATTTTTACCCGACTACAAGCGCTTTGGCATGCCCAATGGCATTGACGACGACCTGGAGAGCCTCTTGTATCGCAGGGTATACGACATGGCCGGGACGGTTCGCGGTATCAAGGTCCATCTCAACGGAGAGCTCATCAAAGTCCCCAACTTCAGGGCCTACTGCGACTTGTACGCCAAATCCATCGCTAAAGAACGCAGCGACGAAGAGGGCGGTACTCCCACCTGCACTGTAGAGATCGACAAGGAAAAGACGCATCCCCGCTGGGAGGTCGGGTTCGCAGTCTCCGACGGCACCTTTCAGCAGGTGTCCTTCGTCAACTCCATCGCAACCACGACTGGTGGAACCCACGTCAATTACATTGCCGATCAGATCACCGCCAGCCTGCTCAAGACTCTCAACAAGCGCAAAAAGGGCCATACTCTTAAACAGACTCACCTGCGCAACCACATCTTCATCTTTGTCAACTGCTACATCGACAACCCAGCCTTCACATCGCAGACCAAGGAGCAGATGACTACCAAAGCTAGTCTTTTCGGCAGCAAGTGCGTCCTCGGAGATCAGTTCTTGAAAAAGATTGCCCAATCCGAAGCGGTTGCCAACATTATTGATTTTGCGGAGAAGAAGGCGGACAAGATGTTGGCCAAGAGCGACGGAAGCAAGCGTTCGCGTGTGAACAATAGCAAGCTCGTCGAGGCCAACTTGGCTGGCTCTCGTCGCGGCCACGAGTGCACCCTCATCTTGACCGAAGGTGACTCGGCCAAGGGCATGGCTGTTGCTGGTCGTGCCATTCTAGATCCAGACAGGATCGGTGTCTTTCCTCTGCGCGGAAAGCTGCTCAACGTGCGAGATGCGTCCATTGACCAAATCACCAAGAACCAAGAGATTCAGAACATCAAGCAGTTTCTTGGCCTCAAACACAAGCAAAACTACTCCGATACCAAGTCTCTACGTTATGGTCATTTGATGATCATGACTGATCAGGATCACGACGGCAGCCACATCAAAGGCCTCCTGATCAACTTTCTACAAGTCCAGTTTCCTTCATTGCTTCAGATCCCAGACTTCCTCCGCGAGTTTGTGACGCCAATCATGAAAGTATGGCAAGGTTCAGATCCCAAGAAGCCGACGAAGATTGAGAGATTCTTCACACAACCGGAGTTTGGCCAATGGAAGGACAGCCACAGGCACGAACTGGGCCGATGGCAGTCAAAGTACCTCAAGGGTTTGGGTTCGTCCACGACAGAGGACATACAGATTTACTTCACCAATCTGGATCGCCATCTCAAGGAGTTCAAGGTGATGAAGACCGACGAAGCCGAGCTCTTCGACCTGGCATTCTCCAAGAAAAAGGCCGACGCACGAAAAGAATGGCTCGGAAACTTTGTGCCCGGCACATATCTCGACCACGAGGCAAAGGCGATCTCATATACCGACTTCGTCAACAAGGAGCTCATCCTTTTCAGCATGGCCGACAACATGCGCTCGATCCCCTCCATCGCCGATGGCCTGAAGCCTGGACAGCGCAAGGTTCTCTTTGCTTGCTTCAAGAGAAACCTGACCAGGGACAAAAAGGTTGCTGAAATCGCAGGCTACGTTTCCGAGCAGACGGCATACCATCACGCCGATCAGTCGCTTCAGCAGACCATCATCGGTCTCGCTCAAACCTTCGTCGGCTCTAACAACATCAATCTGCTCGAGCCCAGCGGCATGTTCGGTTCTCGCCTTGCCGGTGGCTCCGATGCTGCCAGCCCCCGTTACATCTTCACGCGACTGTCTCCCTTTGCCAGGAGAATCTATCTCGCCGCTGATGAGCCGAACCTGAAGCACCAATACGATGACTCCACCCGCATAGAGCCTGAAATCTATGCCCCCGTCATCCCCATGATCCTTGTCAACGGCGCTGACGGCATTGGCACTGGATGGAGCACTTCAATTCCCAATTACCATCCCACCGATATTGTGAAGAACTTGAAGCGCCGCATGGGTCGCCTGACCCTTGACGATGATGAGGAGAAGCCATTCGAGAGCATGATGCCATGGTTCCGTGGCTGGAACGGCACTCCCGAGGTAGCCGCCCCGGACCGCTTCAAACTCAACGGTATCGCGTACCAGAGCGAGCAGAATCCAAACGAGGTTGTCATCACCGAACTGCCCATCAGAGTCTGGACAGATGACTTCAAAGCAAAGCTGGAAAAGGTCATCAGCGGTGCCGATGGGCCTGCCTGGATCAAGGATTACAAAGAATTCAACGACCATAAAGTCGTGCATTTCGAGATTGCGGTCGACGAAAAGCACATGGGCAAGGTTATGGAGGAAGGTCTCTTGGAGCGTTTCAAGCTTCTGAAACAAGTGGCGACCTCGAATCTAGTTGCCTTTGACTTGCAGGGACGCATTCGGAAGTATGAAAAGGTCGAGGACATAATGGAGGAGTTCTATCACTATCGCCTGGACATGTACATGCAGAGGAAGAAGTACTGGCTCAATCTTCATCATCGAGACTATCGCAAGCTCAAGAATCAGGCGCGATTCATCCAAGAAATCATCAGCGGTGTGCTCGTTGTCGGCAAGAAACGGAAAGACGTACTGGTCAAGGAGCTGCACGAGCGCAAGTACGAGGCTTTCCCGCCCAAGAAGACTGGCGCCAAGGCGGACGAGGAGGAATTGGCCCACGGATCGGAAGCCGAGGGCGATGCGGAGGACGCGCAAGATGCCGGTTCGCGAGACTATGACTATCTCTTGTCCATGCCGATCTGGTCGCTGACGGCGGAGCGCTTGGCAAAACTGAACGATGCCATTGCCAAGAAGAAGGCGGAGCATGACGAGCTGCAGGCCAAGAGCGAGAAGGATCTCTGGTGTGAAGATCTGGACGAGTTTTCGGCCGAATGGGAGAAGCAGCTCGCCCTAGATGCCGAAATCCAGACGAGCATTCGTCGACTAGGCCGACGCGTTTCGAAGAAGATAGGTGCTGGCAAGAACCGCAAGGCCAAGGACGACGACGAGTATGCGCCGGAAAAGAAGAGCAGGGCCAAGGGCAAAGCTGCCGTTGTGAAGCCCAAGGTGGAGTCCAAGAGTGCTCAGCGATTCGCAGACATGTTTGGGGGCTCTCAGTCCAGAGTCAAGAAAGAGAGCGACGCCAACGTCGTGGATCTCTCGGACAACTTTTCCGACGATGATTTTGCTGCCCTGGGCAGAAAACCGACTGCTTCCCAGGTGAGCAAAGTCTCGGCGGGCTCCGCGCCTGCCTCTCAATCATCACTAGACCAGCCTGCAGCCCGTCCAGTGAAGAGGGTGGCGGCGTCAAAGGCCCAGACATTCTTTGACCTCGATTCGGAGACTGGCAATGAGGACGAAGATGTGGTCGACGTCGGCTCTCTGGTCAAGGGCATCGGGTTGGTCAAGGAAGAAAGCGTGCCCCCGGCGCCTCTCACGAAGTCGGTATCAGCGCGGTCATTCCAGGTTGACGACGATGACGACGATGACTTGGTGGCCCCATCACCGCCTGTCAGTACAATGAGCAGAGAGGACGTTCTCGACAGTCTGCTATCTGATGAAGAGAGGCCAGCGGCCCCGCCAAAGGCTACGACCTCTTCTCTCTTGAAGAAGAATGCCCTCTCCAAGCTTACGGCCCCCAAGCCCAGGGCGAAGCCGGCCGCAAAACCAGCCGCAAAACCAAAGGCTGCCCCCAAACCATCAGGCGCCGCTGCAGGCAAGCAGACAACCCTATCACCAGCGGCGAGGGCATACGCGGCGAGAAAGGGGGGCAAAGCCTCTGCGCCGGCGGATGACTCGGACGAGGACATGCCCGCTCCGGGGTCTCCCAGTCCGAAGCGAGCCGCACCCGCGCGCACCCGCCCTGGTCGCGCGGCTGCAGCGAGAAGGCCGGTCGTTATTGACGAGGACGACTCACTCCTTGCGGACGACAATGGCAATGATGAAAGTGATGATCCGTTTGAGATTGATGATGACTAGTAGGGGACTAGGTACATATCGGTTTTTATCGTGAGGACCTGATTTTCAGATTTATTTTCGGAGATGGAGGACCCTGGTTGTACACTGGACCGCAGCCGGCAGTAGCTGCTTGATATTTTGGCGTTGGGAAGGTGAAGGGCCGGATTTATTCGTGACTTGAGGCTTTTTGTTGTATGTGACAGCTATTGCTTATGTACGTATGCTTATTTATATGTTTTGTCTTGGAAACGATTGCATCCTGTATGTAGTAAGTAAGTGATGGTCATGCATATTTCTTTGTGCTGGTATAACTGTGTTTAGGGTAGCCAAAGTGCCCCGCCACCCCGCCATGCGTGAACTTTGAGTCTAAAGCAAGAGCATCTCTGCTGCACTCCCGCATCACCAAAACCAAACACACCCGCACATACCCACACACACACATCCCTCGTCATGTCCGACGACGAGCCGCAATCCCTCTCCGCGCTCTTCGCACAGGCCGAGTCCTCACGGCGCCTCCTCGACGCGCAGCACCCCGACCCGCGCACCGCCTCCTTCGCCGCCGCCCTCGCGTCCCTCACGGCGCTCTACGCGCGGTGCCGCGACCTCGTCTCGCGGCTCGCGCTCTTCTCCGCCAACGAATCCGCCGAGGACATGGCGACGTCATCCCTCCCCTACCTGCTCGTGGACCTGCGGCTGGCGGAGCTCGCGCAGCGCGCGCCCGACGCCGACCGGGAACTCGTGGTGCGGCGCGCGCGGGCCGCGTACGAGGCGTTCCTGGCACGCGCGGCGGCGTACGGCCTCGTGAGCGGCGGCGGCGGCGGCGGCCACGCGGCGCTCCTGGCGAGGTACGAGGAGGACCCGTCGCGGTTCGGCGTGGCGGCGCCGTCCAGGGACGACAAGATCGAGGCGTACAGGGCGCGGCGGGAGCTGGGGCGGAGGGTGGACGCGCTGAGAGCGGCGGCGGCGGGGGCAGGCGCGGACGACGAGGAGAGGAGGAGGGAGGTGCACCTGGCGGAGGTGGAGATGGGGGTGGGCGAGGCGCTGGAGGGGCTGGGGGCGCTGAACCGCGAGGCGGAGATGATTGCGATGGCGCCGGGGGCCGAGGACGAGAGGGCGAGGACTAGGGGGGGCAGCGAGGACGAGGGGACGTGGAGGCTGGATCGGCCGCTGGTAGGGGGGTTAGCGGCGGCGGGGGGGCCGCTGCTGTCGGAGAGGGGTCGCCCGATGCGCCCGTTCACGCTGGTGGGCGACAGGCGGGAGCTGCGCGCGGGGGTCTTCCGCGACGGCCACGCGCTGCCGACAATGAGCATCGACGAGTACCTGGAGGAGGAGCGGCGGCGGGGGAACATACTGTCGGGCGGGACGGAGGGGGGCCCCAGGGTCAGAGAGGACGAGGACGATGAGGAGGCGGTGGACAGGGCGACGTACAAGGCGCGCGAGTGGGATGATTTCAAGGATGAGAATCGTAGGGGGGCGGGGAATACGATGAATATTGGGTGAGGGTTTGAGCGAAGTACAATGTGTTATGAAAAATAAAAAGATGGTACGCGGGACTTTATTGAAGAAAAAAAAATGTAGTTCGTCATTGTGGTGTTCTCATCTAGCGACTGCGTACAATCTGTGACCGGAAAAAAAAAACAAAAACGCCAAATTCTTTTAACTCATACCGCGACCGCTGCATCGACCGGCTGGAGGAGCGCATCCGCGTCCACCACCTCAAACTCGCTCTCGCAGCACAGCGTCGAGCACGAGTCCTCGTCGCTGTACGCCAGGTCGTCGTCGAGCACCGCCGCCGTCATCCTCCTCGGCTCTGCCTGCCACGGATCCGCGACGGGAGCGGTGATCGAGTCGGGAAAGCCCTCGGCGGCGGCAGCGGGGCGGTCCACCATGACGAGATCGGACACGTAGGACGAGGCGCTCCGCTGGACGTCGACCGAGGCGGCCGTCGCGCTGCCGGCCATGGTCATGGCGGAGATGTCGTCGACAAAGGAGCTCGACAGGCTCGAGGCGTCCGAGGGGACGGTGATGCCGGTGTGGTATGCCGGGCCGGGCCCGTCGGGACCCAGCTCTGCGGGCGGTAGCTGGTCCTCGAAGACGCCTCCCGTCCCGTCGTTGTAGCCTCCCGACCAGAGAGGCAGGTATTTGGTCTCGTTGTGGGTGAGGCTCATCAGCATGTGTGAAGTGATGGAGAGCTGTAGTTCCTGACCGCTCTCCTTGCGTGTTCCCATCATGTCAAGAAGCTTGTCCCTCACTTCCCCTATGAAAACATCGATTAGGAACGGGGCACCGCAAGGGTCCTCACCGTGCAGCCACTCCTTGAAATCATCGCCGAAAGTTGAATGCCAGACTTCTGGTTTCTTTGGTCTGTGATCACAACATAAAGCGCCCAGCTCCTCTGATATCGTGTTCGACAGCGCCTTGGCAGCGATAAAAGAGTCACATCCGAGTGCGAGCGAGCACGCCCATTCGTTCCAGCGGTCCAGCAGCTGTCTCTGCGGAGATCCGGTCAAGAACCGTTGCGTGCGGTTCATGGTTTGATATATCTTGTCAAAAGGCTCAAAGTCCGGGGGCTCGACATACGTCGCCCTATCAGAGTCTGCCGACTTGTTTCTCATGGCCGTCGGCACACCTGTCGTTCGGGCGACATTCCTGAATGTGAATGCCAAAGCACCCTCGAACTTGTATCTCAGCTCTGTGATATCTTCAAGAAGTTGACGAAATTTGTCTGCGTTATCTTTGTCTGTGTTCTCAATCGTGATAGCTTGCTCGATCGCGACGAGCTTCTCCCACTCCGGAAGCTCCCATTCATCGATCCAGGTCTTGGCAGTCCAGCTATCGCGTTGTAGCTTGTTTTGTTGCACAGAGGCGCGGTCGACAAAGGCGCAGGCCGCATGCTGTATCAGGTTGCTGAACTCGTCGCCGGGATCCTCTTTTCTCCTGCCAAACAACGTGACATGAGCAAAGTCTCTCGTTTGCTTCATGTCCGGGTCCGCCGCCTGCTCTAGAGCGAGCTCGGTGACGAGAATCTGAAAAGCGGTCCGAGTCACCTGGGGGCTCTCAATAGCGACGCCGATTCGCAGAGCTTCCTCGGGGAGGACCTCTATAAACTGGGAGTTCTTGTTATGCAGAAGCCACTGCATGACGTCGTCTTGCACGACCGACTCGCAGTCCCAAATCTTGGCGAGGGCGACGAGGGTCCATACGCGGGGAGCAGAGTCGAGGAAGACCTGCTTACCTTCGATGACCATGAGTAAACGGATGATGCCATTTCGGTGTCGGACGGGGCAGTAGTCGGGAATGTTAAAGTGCTCCGGGACGTATTCAATTTGAAGCTTGCGGTTAAGAGCTCGGGCGCTGGTGAGCTCGGTCGCTGTGAGGGGCAGTTGTAGGGCGGGCGATCGCTTAAGGGACGCTGGCTCATATAAACTCTTGCACAAGCACACGTCGTCGTGGCCCTTGACGAGGGAAAAGGGCACGCTGTGCCTGGCGTAGGCGGACCACCACTTGATGATGCCCGGGCTTAGCGAGAGCTCCGTCATCTGAAAGACCATGTCGTCGCCCTCGCTGGCGGGTGTCAGATCCAGCACGTACTTGACGTCGTCCGGGATGTCCTGTGCTCTGAGCCCGCGGCGGCGGCGGACGCGAAACTGGTACGTAGGCCGCAGCATCTCGGCGAACTTGGGCGACCGCGTGGCGCGCAGCTTCTCGGAGTGGATGCGCAACTTTTGCGAGCGAAAGGGCATGCCCTCACAGTCGACGAGCGTCCTGCCACCGTGGGCGGAGCCGGGGAAGTCGATGAAGACGAGAACGTCGCCATCGTTGAGCTCGATCTCGGTAAAGTGCATCTTGAAGAGCTCGATCTTGTGGCGCTGGATGTACTCGGCGGCGGTCATCAGGACCTCGCCGCTTGGATCGCAGGGGCTCCGCTGCGCCGCGCCGTCGTCGTCGACGAGCTCGGCGGTCCTAGCCGCGGGCTCCCTGTCGAGGCGGCGGCCGTTGGGGTCGGCGTTGCGGACGAGCCTGGCGGACTCGATGGAGGCCTCGATGGCGGCGGCGAGATTCTTCTTGTCTTTGTTGGAGGAGGCCATGCTGCAACCGCTGCTGTTCTTTCGACGAGCCCTCGAGCTAACACGCGACCTGGCCTTGGACACGGCAGTCCTAGCTTTATATGCAGGAGCGGTAGACTTGTCGGTGATGATGACTATGGTAGCGGTGACAGCAGGAGCAGGAGCAAGAGGAGGAGAAGAGGAGGAAGAAGGAGGAGGAGGGTGAGGGTGAGGGTGAGGGTGAGGATAATCCGAGTGAGTCACGCTCCTGGCGCGGGAGCGGGTGAGGGCAGCGCTGGAGTAGGCGACGCGAGGAGGGCGCGAGCCTTTGTGCCCTGTGAGTTTTCGCGATGGCTGATGGATGACGACTGCACTGCGGTGGGCATGTCGCCTGATGATGCCTCCGGCGTTTGCGTTGGAGGACTTGTGGCCGCCGGTCGAGGAGTAGGCTGTAGGCGGCGGCGGCGGCGGCGGACGCCTAGAGGTGGTAGAAGTACCACTTGTAGTACTTGCAGGCATCTGTAACTTGCAAACGCTGAGGCCTGGCGACACACACACACACACACACACACACACACACACACACCACCTGTCAAGGAGGGGTGCTTCGGCGAATGGAGGGGGAGGGGGGGGGGAGGGGAAGGAATGAGAGGCCTCTGACCTGCGTGTACCTGCTACCTCAGGTACCTCCTTGGACATACACCATATAAACATATGCTCGCGCGCGCGCTTTCAGTTCCGGTCCTCTCGCCGCTGGATATGGCGTGTTATTCGCGGCCTGGCTAAAACATGGTGGTGACGAGTCGATGCAGTCTTTAACAAGCCCGTGGGAATCAATGACAAGAAAATCGGAAAGGAACGGGCATTTTTATTAAGAAAAATAAAAGAGGGGGGAGCCATACCGAATTATTAAAATAATAATAATCATCATCACATCATGTGTTCTCCTTGTTGATTTTATTTGTCTCGCTTTTCCCCTGCAGTGGCCCGTCAAAAAAAGATGCTGTAAAACATGTAGCCCTGGCGATGGCTTCTACAGCCTGCAAGTTTGTTGCCTACCGTAGCTGCCCCGCGCCGTCTACTTCGGTCCCTTCTCTAATTGGCCAGCCACCCTATCCAAAGGCATTCAGCCAAGAACCCACACTATATAGTAAGAAGGGGGGGAGGGTGAAGCAAAAAATAAAAAAAAAAATAAAAATAAAAAAAGGCAGCCAATAAGGCAGTTCGGTTTTCTCGACACGCATTGGGAAGAGGAAAAAAGGCTCGCAGAGTCGGCGACGCTGGAGTTTCACAATTGTGGTACAACTTCAGCCTTTTTTTTTTTTTCTTCTCTCCCCCCCCTTTTGCTTTTTACTATCGCTAAACCGCGATTGTTACAGGCTCGGGAAACGAGGTGCGACCATTGCGCACACTAAGTAATAAATGCAACACGCTTATTCGCATGTACCAACGTCCGATGTCGCCTTTTTTTTTTCTAGCAAATTAAAAAAAAAATTCAGGGCATTTTTTCTCACAAGTATCAAAGTTGCGCTACTACAACTTCATCGGGAAATCATGTAAGAGGAAGTAACAAGAAGAAACAAAGACAGACCACCAGGAGCCGATTTATTATTGCTATGGTCAGATTACCCGCCCAACAACACCTCATCTATAGCCCTGCATTCAACCCTATTCTCCTTTCCGTATTGTAAATACCAAGAGCCGCGCACGATTCGGAATAAAATGACTCTCACGTACAATGACACTGAGTATGGAGAAATTCAAACAAAATGATAAACAATGAACCAAACGGCGCCGATGAAACCCTTGCAGGATATAGACAGATTACCCCTCCCCCTCCGCCATCACCAAGACAAATAAGATGGCATCTCACAGCCAAACCCTAATCAAGTTCCAGGGCAAGACTCATTGCAATGTACTTTTCGATTGTCCGTTGTCAGCCTTGTCGTCGCTTGCCTCATCTGAAGAGCACATGACTGCTTTGCCCTTGCTTTCCTTTCTCGGCCGTCCCGAGACCTTGCCCTCATGCAGGCTCCGTCGACTGCCCGGCCGCTTGCTGCTGGTATTGTTGCCTCCCGTCCCTTTGGCAGACGTCGCCGAGCTGCCGCCCTTGGCCGCTCGATGACCCCCCGCCCCGCCATCGCCCCTGAGCTCTTCTCCCGACGAGTTCCATCGCGTCGGCGGCGTCGACGAGTTCTTCATCTCCCGCATCTCCTTGATCATGTCTGCAAAGCTCTCCTCCAGCGTCTTCATCCGCGCCAGCACCAGCCGTCCCATCCTGTCGCGGTCTGCCGACTCCATGCCCCTTGCGACACGCATCCGGTTCTCTCGCATCATCGCCATGGCCATCTGCGTCTGGAAGCTGCCCGGCATGCTGAGGTTCATGTGCGAGTCGCCGGCACCCATGCCTGTGTTGTCCGACATGGCGCTCAGGTCTATCGACGAGAGCCTGCGTCCGTCCCGCAGTCGGCTGCGTGCTGCTGCGTCCACACTCAGCAGGGCTGTGCGGCTGACACCGCCCGTCTCCGCAATGCCCATCGGCGCCGTGATCGGACGCGGCTTTGTATCGCTGACCATGGCCATCTTTCGAATCGGACTGCGTCTGCCAGAGCTCGCTGGCCCCTCGGCTGTCGTGTTCTGCCCGCTGCTCCCCGGCTTCGTCACCGGTACCGGCTTCGGGGGCGCTACTTTGGCCACAACGGCCGGTTCCAGAGGCGCCGCGGCCTCCTCGGGTTTGAAAAGAATAGTGTTGGTGGACAGCGTACGACTGTGTGCGGCCCGGCGGTTGTTGCTGGCTCGCGGCGTGGCTGGCATCTTGGATGGGATGGTGCCAAACGAGCTGTGCGAGGAGGCCAACTTTCCGAGACCAGCCCCGAGAGCAGAACCGAAATAGTCCACGTCCTTGACCATCAGTTGCGACTTGTCTTCTCGAACAGTTGGCTCCATGTTCGTGGCGGCGCCCTCCTCCTCCTCTTCCTCCTCCTCTTCTTCCTCCTCATCGTTGGTCACGAGTTCGTCGTCCCCATCGGCATCTGTTTGGTCTTTGTACTCTACATTCAAAGACGGAAGTCGAGTTGCATACGTTGGCCGGCGGCTCAGGGCCCCGCTGTTTGATATGAATTCTGCCGGATCACTGGCAGTCGATCGCATGTCGGACACCTGGCGGAAATTCGAGACTCGATCCCACCCTACGCTCATCCTTCTTTGCCACTCAGGCAAGGCACGACTATCGAGCGTGGGCCAATGGTTGCCGCTTCCGTCATCCTCGTTCTGGTCCATCCAGTTACGTATCGCGTTCTGTGCCTTGCGCCGCTCGTTTCGCCGCTGCGTCCTCAGCGTGGCGGCGGCTGGAACTCGACGGAACAGCTCTTCCAGCGCCCGATCCTTCTGAAAGCCGGCAACCGACTCCTCCCGCACGCGGACGTTTGGGCTGAACATGGCCGAGCGAGTGGCGGCATCCCCGAACGAAATGACGCGGCGTCGACTTCGCGCTTGGTTCTCAACCAGATCAGTCGGCTCGAACATGGATCTTGCGAGCCAGAACCGCTCGTAGAGATAGATGGAAAAGAGGATAGGGAGATGGGTGGCTTTGATGATGGTCCGGTTCAGCCACACAAACTGCCGCAGCGGCATGCAGTAGCGTAGCGGCATCAGCACCCAGGCAAAGATGTTTGTCGGGGCAATATACGAAAATAGCGCATCATTCTTGACCATTGATATCGTGTTGATGGCGAACAGGAACTGGTGCTCCTCGTTGGCATTGGAAGCAATCGCTGTGAAGGAGTTGGTGAGCACCGTGATCAGGATGGTGACGACGAGGTAGTGGCAGATGATGAGGAAAATCATCATGAGTATCCTGGCGAGCCAATTGTACGTCGGCCACACATCCCACGCTGCGGGAGTGAAGCCCATGAGAATCTGAAAGATCTTGTACGCCACCTCGCCGCCGTCACTCTGCGTGTTGGAGAATGTGAAGAAGACGTAGAAACCGCTGCACATGATGACAACCAGCGTGAACAGAGCGGCCAGGTCCACCGTCATGAGGCGAAAAGCAATGAGCAGCTGCGAAAAGTACTGGTAGTGATCGAGAACGCTGAAAATACGCGGCAGCAGCAGGATCGCATTCGCGGCCAGCACGTCGTATGCCATGTCGTTCCAGTGGTGCGGGTCAACGAGAAAGACGCCGTAGACACGCATGCAATAGTAGACGATGAGCAATACCAGGATGCCGAGGTCGAAGACGTTCCAGAAGCTCATTATGTACAGGGCGAACCCTTGTTCATTGAAGCCAACCAGCTCATCCAGCATGAAGCCCGCGCTCCAAAACCAAAAGATCAGTTCCAGGCCGGTGATATGGACCGAGCGCTGAATGAGGACTGCCAGGAACAAACCAATCAGCACGACAAGAGACAGGGTAGACAGAAAGGACCGATAGCGAGGCACTCGTAGGCGAGAGAGTTTGAACACGGACGCGCGGCGGGGATCGTACAGCATGACTGTGCGACGGCCGTTGGGAACGTGGTACTGGGTGTGGATGGGCGCAGAATTCCCCAGGAGTGGCGTTCGAGAGTCCGGTTTGCGTGGCGACCGTGACCCATTGGCGAGGCCATTCGCCGGGCCGTACAAATCACTAGGTGCCTCTTCTCTATGCAAGGTATCGGCAGATGAGTAAAAGGAAATTGCGCCATTCCAGATTGCTTCGAGCTGCTGCACAACGACGGGATGGGCGAGAAAGTGCTTGGCAGAAGCGCGTATGGCGACTTCGAGCGTTGACGTACGCGACGCAATCAGGGTCCCTTTAGCCTTTCCCGTGGCTCGGCTGGCAATGGTCTCGGCGGCCCCCGGCAGACCCTGCAAGGGATAAAAGTCGTATGCCAGCGCGTCGATGAGCTCGCGAGTAGAGTATTCCTTGAGAAGCTTCAGCGCCAGCAGCTCGCACACCTCGGAGCGTGTGCTGCTGATGCCAGAGTTGGCCGCGTATTGCTGGCCCTCCTTGGTGAACTGCAGGCAGTTTGCCATGAGCGCATACAAGGTCGCGCGGGAAAAATGCTGGGCGCGAATCTGTTGTTGCATGGGTTTGACCAAGAACTGCGAGATTTGAGGAGAGCGGAGTTGCTCCCAGGTAAGGGACGTTTCGGTGCGTGTAGATACGAGTATCCGAATGGCATGTGTTATGTTGTATACGGGAAGTTTGTCTGCGATCGACTTTGTAAGTCAAAGAAAGGCAGCTTGTGGCATGGAGGTGTAAGGAGTCTTGTACCTAGATGGCTCGCAGAAAAGAGCGGCTGGACAGGAAGTCCAGCTGGGCTCTGCTCTTCCATCATGCCTATATCACCCATATCCGGGATATCGTCATCATCATCGTCATCGTCATCGTTGTTCTCATGGGCAATGTGACCGTTGGCATGATTCAGAAAATCGTCGTCGAGCTCTGCCTCCTCTTCATCATCATCGTCGGCTTCTGTAAAATCGGCAGTAGCGTGGACGCGAGAAGGCAGCTGGCGCGAAGCATCACGAGGTGGCGGGGACTGGGTAAATCTCTGCTCGAGGCCGACGCGGCGCTGTCTGGCGTGGCGGGGAGCATTCATCATTTCGAGCCCGGGCTTGCCCAGTTGCCTATGCGTCTTTCTGGAGCGCCATAAGAGCAGTATGTTGAAGCAAACGGGGGAGGAAGACCGCGGGGGGGGGTTGAACCGCGACGATGAAGGCTTTGTGGTGCGCCGAGCTGCAGGATCCGACACACGATGACGCAGTGTAAACAAGAGAAAGGTGAGGAGAAGGAGTTTGCGAGAGGCGCAAAAAAAAAATCAAGATTCGAGGGAAGCCGTTTGTGAGACAAGGGGGGGTGGTATGGATCACGGCCAGGAGATACAACAGCGGGAGCGGTTTGTCGTTGCTCGCGAAGTTGGTGGTAATACTAGTAGGTACAGACTACTAACAGTACCCCGGCCGCACTTTTTTAGTTGGTAGAGTGGACGACTTTTTAGCTCTCCCTTGAGTGGTACAGTGCATACTTCTACTTTGGAGGGGAAAAGGGCGACAAGAGAGAGAGTCGCAATGTCATCGCCGTCAATATAATCATAAACCGACCTACAAGGCCATGATCTTCGTCCTCTTCTTTCTTGGGACATTGAGGCCAAGTCTCGTCTTCCCACGATGATGCGCGCGATTTACTCGGTCGGCTCAAAGCAACTACAGATGTCCCTACCAGGCTACTACCCTACCATGTACTGCAGCTTAATGCCTGCCACTTGGTAGATTAGACAGGGATGGGTGTGTTAATATCTGCTAGTTTGATGGCCTCTTTACACTAACAGGAGCCGGGACGAGATTAGATACCCCATCGAGACCCCGTTGCGGCTCAGCAGCGAACCACTAACAGGCGACCGGAGCTTCGAGATACTGAAACTCGCGTCTTTCTACCAGTGCGTCTGTCATGTACAAACCCACAGGACATGCATGCGAACAGCTAGGTCTATGCGGGCAGTTTCTGGTTGACGTTTGTCGCTTCTCCTTTTTTTTTCTCTTTCTTTTTCTTTTTTTTTTTTGGGTCTACTCTTCGGCGAGGCATCACACCAAGTCTCTGCGGCTTGTCTCTCGTTGGTCGAGCGAAGCATAACATCGATGCGCTATGAACGTTAGTAGCCCTGCATTGTATCCCTGTCCTCAACCTGGATATAATGCATGTACATATGCATGCAGACGCATGACACCTCCTTTACCCTCCACTAGGCAATAACAGCCTTTGCTATTGGGCGATACACTATCGCGGATATCCCGCATGCTTCACGTGCCGCTGTTCAGCTAGCTAGTGCTCGAATCATAACTATGATGTTGACACTTATCATCTAGCGGTCAAGACTAAACGCTGAGGGCTCATCATGGTCAGCTGTGCGCTCTTTTTGGTGCTGGTGTGGAGCGGGTGAAACCATCTCGCAGTGCACCAGCATCACATTACTTCCTGGTCGAGGCCTCTCCACTAGAAGGTTGCAGCTCGTCACTTTCATCCTACGCGAGTCTGCAATGTATAATTGAGCATGATAGAAAACAGTCCTACCCTTAAGTCCCAGAAAACAAAATTGTCACGCCAAGATGTCTTCCTCGAGGGTGGGGATACACACACACACACACACACACTCTCTCTCTCTCTCTCTCTCTCTCTCTACCTTTATGGTCATTCCCCGCGTGGCGCAGTCCATCGTGGCTGGAGCGTGTGGCGCGAGCTTTTCTGAATCGGGACACCTGCGATCTCCATCTTGGTCCGCTAGCTCTGTCCTGTGCGACCCCTGCCTGGCCTGCACTTCGATCACCTTGAAATCTACGTAGTGACGAGACGCCAAGCGGCGATGTTTAGACTTATTCAAATAAACGACTGCAATTAGTTTCAAACACTCGACGCTATTGTCCTCCCCTACCACAAAGCACGGGAACTCCACTTTATAAGGTGCTGCACCTGCGTTGTCGACGGTTGCCGGTCTGCTGGACTTTGTCATCGAGAAGCTGCATCCATGATTGCTCTAATATTATTAAAACCTTACAAATCGTTGCTGTCCGCCGAAACCTAAAACCCTCATTTCAGCGGTCATCGTTGATTTGATGAAAATACACAGGAGCGCCTCGGACCGGGCACTGTCACCCATAGTACGTCAGCAGTCTCGAACAAAATCCTAAGCACTCGACAAAACGCGGGGTATGAATGTGCGAATATAATTGATTGGCCTCTGGTGGCCGACTGACCACTAATTGCTGACATTCGACTCCTTCGTGGTGCTTGCAGGAGCCTACCAGTCAGACAGACAGGCATCGACCCAAACTACATTCAGTGACGGCTTCTATGGCCAATGCAGTTGAAAGCCCTGAACAATCTTTGATCCATTAAGTACTGTAAATGGACCACACTCTGGATCGTGCACACGAAGAAGAGAAGTCGCCAAGCACTCGTAGATACAGCCTATGTAACATTTCTCGTTGAATGTTATGCTTTTTATCGCACTTCCTATATAGGGGTGGCTAAAGTGTAATGTGGCATGTGGCTTAGTTAGAATGGCAAAGCCACTGAATTTCCAGGCGCAGGCTACGAAGGTACAGTCCTACACTATAAGTAGATGAAGTATCAACATCAATACTCGGCCAGAGGTACGTGCTTTCATAACTACCTACTACTACATAATTGATTCGCTACGAACAACAACAGTAGTTTCTCACTACCAACTTATTAGCCTAGCTCTGCCGTATCATAGTAAGTACCGACGTATCGGTTCTGATATCCGATGAGTGCATTTTATCGAGAAAGAGAATTTCTTTCCGATTATAACTACCTGATAACTTCGACCTCAGCAACCTAGCGCCACATATAAGTGCTTCAAGTACCTAGCCATCGTAGTAGATTGTATCAACTTGCTTCACTAGTAAATACATATTTGGCTATCGACTCATGTGAGGCTTCGATGGCCCCCTGTTTGAGAGAATTTCATCTTTCTGTGCAAGCGTCGTAATTGCAATCAACCGTAATATTGATTGGACCAAAATTATCTCGGTGATTTGTTGGTGATGGAACCAACGGTCAAGGCATATTTGTTGCCGCTGCTTCAGTACCTACAGTAGCTACAGTAGCCTCTCTCTATAACGACAAGATGTTGTACCTCCCTGCTCCCCCTTGGTGGTGCCCCATCCACTAGGAGCGCCTAGCGACTCCCCCCTGACACCTTTTCAGGGGACGAGACCCTCATCGGCCTCGTCTTACAGGTCAGAGGTGTTGCTCAGTGGTCTTGATGATTTTATTAACCCTGGCTCGATGTGGGCTACGAACTGCATCTTCCGAGGGGACAAGTACAGCCAGCCATTTTCCTCCCGCCAGTTTCCTCTCATCCGACCAAGTCGGCTCAAGACTTGCTGCTTTCGGTGATTCCCAACGTTTGCAGTTGCGTCAGTCTGGTGAAACGACACCGACATATCCTCTTCAACATCAGGGAGCCTCAACCGAAGCGCCGCCGTTGTGAGGGCCAGCGCTACTGGCTCCTTCCCTCCCACTGCTCTATGAGGTACTCCTGAAGCTCTTCCGACTGCCGCGCGCCACTCGACCGGCGGCCCTGCACTTGATGCAAGGTTACATTTTTACAGATGCCTTCTTACATCGCCCTCGTTTCGAGTCCCCCTTTCGATTCTGAATTTTTGAATCATCGCGCCCAGAGAATCTCGGCCGGCCAACGACGGCGCCGTTAGATCGCCGCTGCCATGGCCGCCGCCGTGGTTTCCGTGCCCGAATCGAATAAACATGACAGCCACAGCCACGATCCGACGCACGCTTCTACTACGGCCTCAAATATACAGACCGATTCCGCTGAAGAGGATGCAGAGGCTGAGACCCCCAAGATGGCCCACGACTCCATGGTCACGGTTCGCTTATCCGAGCCCCCGTCGTTCAACCTTGATACCACGTTCGCTGCCGGCCGACACTCGGTGGCCAGCACCACAGTCACCGAGCCATCGAGAACATCCGCAGATAGTTCGCATGGCGCAGACTCGGAAATCGACATCGGCGCGAGCTCAGGGAAGAAAAGAAGCATCCGGCGGGGCTCGAGAGCGGCGCTGCCCCGTGTAGATACGGGCCGCAGCTTGCAAGACGAGCTCGGCGAGTGTGAAGACAGTGCTAGCTGCGCCACAGCAGCGACAGATGATGAAGAAGTCAATTGGGAACAACTAGAGAAGACAGAAGATGAGCAGACAAAAGACGAAGAGACTGACAATGTAGGCCCTGCTCTTTTCCCCCGACACCAATTCGCTTTCTGCTTCTCTCCCCCTCACATCAATGCTAACTTCACCCGTCGCAGTCCACCGCCTTGCTTCTCGCCCGGCTTGAGCAAGAAAACGCAAAGTTGGCTACGAACCCCAAGACCGTCAAAGTACAAGCCGCAGAAAAGCTCGTCGCTTCCAAGACCCGGCCTCCTTCCATGGCACAGCTACGCCAGATGATGAGCAGTCCGGCGCCCCCGGAGCTTCGCTACTCCATGCTACCGCCGCCTCCGATGACAGACCTCGAATTTTACGCCGCACTGGTCCAGGACTACCAGCAGACAGCCGCTCGCCTGCCAACATTGCTATCGAACAAGATCAGAAAAGGTATTCCGCCGCCATTACGAGGTGTGGTGTGGGTCAGCATGTCTGGCGCAAGAGACGTTCATCTCGAAGGGCAATTTGACCGCTTCAGTGGCGAGTCAAGCCCGTATGAGCTTCTGATAGGCAAGGATCTCGGCAGAAGCTTTCCTGGCGTCGACATGTTTCGTGATCCAAATGGCGATGGCCAGCGTATGCTGGGAAATGTTCTCAAAGCATTTAGTCTTTACGATGTCAAAATTGGATACTGTCAGGGTCTGGCATTTCTTGTTGGACCGTTACTTATGCATATGCCTGATAAGCAGGCATTCTGCGTCTTAATTCGGTAAGACTTGGTGCCTGATGAAATGAAGGTGACGGGAGTGAACTTCAGCTAACAGCAAACAGTTTGATGGAGCGTTACGACCTTCGAGCCTGTTTTCTCCCCGACCTATCCGGCCTACACGTGCGAATCTACCAATTTCGAGAACTTTTGCGGCTCAACTTTCCGGCCTTGTCTGCACATCTAGAAGAGCTGCAAGTCGAAACGGCGTACGTTTCCCAATGGTTCCTCAGCTTCTTTGCCGTCACCTGTCCACTACCTATGCTCTTTCGCATATACGACGTTATATTCGCCGAGGGTGCTTCGGAAACGCTCATGCGTGTTGCGCTTTCGCTGATGCGTAAGAACGAGTCTCGGTTATTGGCCTGCTCAGAATTAGAAGATGCTATGCAGCTTCTGCTATCTAGAGGCCTCTGGGACTGCTATCATTACCAAGCAGACGAGTTCGTTCAAGACTTCGTAAGCTTGGGCAATGTTGTCACGAGGGAGAAGCTGGCCCAGTTGGAGCAAGCGTACAGGGAGTCGTTGATCGCCACAGCCAATGCCGCCCGTGCGTCAGATGTCACAACAGCTGCCAGCCGATTCCTTGGTCGTATCTGGGCAAACTCCAACATCAAGACGCCAACACTGACTCCTGGTCTGAATGCGCCAGGGAAGCAGTTCAGCATCTTACGCCGGAGCACCTCCAAACAGAGCCTCGCTTCGACCCTCAACTCGGTTGAAGCGAGCTCGTCCAGTGTCAGCAGTTCGGTCTCGACAGACGGCACCAGCTTGTCACGCGACTCGGCCAATCCTGAGGAGGGAGCCTCTAGCCGGGAATCCACTCCAGTTGGAATCAAGGCTACAGCAAGCTCCAAGACCACGGATGATAGATACCTGCACAGCCAAATAGAGGACCTTCTTACGGCACTGACCGAGTTGCAACGTAGCAATGCGCTGGCCACGAATCAGCTTCAGCGCGAACGCGAAGAGAGAGACGAGGATCGGCGGGCAGTCCGTTCTCTGCTTGATGGGCTACGGAAGAGAGCGGGCAATGCCGAATCGGAAACTGATGAAGCAGTCTCTGACAGACTCAGAGACTCGGCCATTGCCGAGGATCTGGACGATACACACGAGGATGTTGAAGAAGGTGACGATGCAGTCACGTCTGGCGGTAAAGGCAACGAAGAAGACGCGAGCGCAGAAGACAGGGAAGAAGACGGGGCAGTGACACCAAAGTTGGACGAGATGCAGAAGACCGTTGGACACGAGGAGGCTTTAGCAGCATTGGAAGAGCATGTTGACCCGCCGTCGACGGAGGACCTGTCGCTGCTTCTACACCGAGTCGAAGCAAGGTTCGGGCCCGAGGATAGCAGCCTGAAGCACCGTTCATCAATGCTGCTCACAAAGTATCAACTCAGAGAGGAACTATCGCAAGCCAAGGCAGAGGTTGTTGCCGTAGCCACACAGTGCCAGGATCTCAATCGGCGTATATACGATATGGACCAGGAGGTGAGCGCCTTGAAAGAACAGCTCAAGGACAGGCACGGGCACGTGCGGACGCTACATCAAGAAAAGCAGAAGCTAGAGAAGCAGCTGCACGGCTTACGAACCACGAGGGCGTCGGCGGGTGCATCTTGCGAGGTGGGATCAGGAGATGGCGGCGACGCGGACTGGGGAGCGGGCAGGGGAATCACTGGTGCGGGGCTGCGGGAGTTCAAGCTCGGACGTAGCAGGTCAACGCCGTCGACACAGACCAGCCTTCCCAATAAGCGCATCTCCTCACTACCACAGCAGAGCGAGATGCTGAGCGAGTTGCCTCCGAGCGAGCACGAGGCGTTGCTGTTGGAACTGGTGCAGGCCAAGACGGCCGAGGCGACGGCGAAGCAGGAGGCCGAAGAGGCGAAGCAGAAGCTCGAGGCGCTGCGCAAGGCAACCGGCCTGGCACCGGGCGATTCGCCGTCAGCCACATCGACGACCACGGGAGCGATGGGCGTCTTCGGTAGACTGACGGGGCAGGCTACAGCGGTGGGATCGACCGGAGAAGCGACTAGCAAGCTGCCGACCTCGACGTCGGGCAACTCTGCGGCAAGTGGTGGATTTTGGGGGTGGAGAAGATAAGGCGGTGACGTTTGACTTGCCGTTTTCTTTTATTCCCTCTACCTCGTGAATATGCGACAAGCAAGTATGTTGGGCACCCTTGGCATGGCAAAGGTTGTTTGGTGTCGCACTTATTCAGATTTGTTGTTCATTCTATGTCAGGAGGCTGTGGATAATTATATGAGATATCAGTATGGGAACTGAGACGAGGGATACCCGAGGGGTTTTAGAAAGAACGAAGACCAAAATGGTATTGAGCTCAAGGCAATGGTGAAAAAAAAATTGACCATACGGTTCGAATTGTCAAGTCATAAGCTCTGAATGTTGTAAATGCAGCCCGTTCTTGGCTCCGCGAGGAGCAGTGTCAACACTGTCGTAGGGTTTGGTAGATCTCTGTTCCATTGTGTCTCTAGAATGAAGCTGCAAATGCCGAGGCCGGCCATTGTTGGCGTCCATACGGTGCACCGGCAGTCAGGCGATTGGAAAACCCCCGAGTGTAAAAATTTAGTAATCGGAGTACTTTTTTCTCCCCTTTTTTTTTTTTTTAGAAAAAGTAAGGTAGATATTGGCTTGCATCATCGACTTCGGAGCCCTTAATTGATGGAGGGTTCCTCTATTATGGCATATTGGAATCGCCCGCCGCGACTTACCTTGCGAACAAAGAAGCTTGACCGGTTCGGCAGATTTATTAACCAAAAATTTCAGATTTCGAAGGAGGTCAAACCCCGGCCGACTGGGCTACAGTGATGGGCTTTTTATTTATGAGAATTATTGCTTTCCGGTATGAAATGGCTTAGATGGCTTTGATATAGGGTAGGCCAGTCAGTCCACCGGGTGGGTCCCTGTTCTGGGAGAAAAAAAAAGTGACGTCCAGGCACTTGGATTAAAGCCGAGCGCCGCAGCATTTCTTTTGTTCGCCAAATGCCTGCGTGGTATGTATGTTGAATGCATCGAGACTCGTGCTCTTTGGTCGCGACACTACGGTATGCCCGACCGGATGTCGTCGACGGGTTGTGGAGAGTCTAGAGTAATGAGTGCCCAGCAGGAAGCCCGATCAGGCACGGGACGACTGGGCACGAAGTCGAAATCTTGACCGCCAGAGCACATACCCTGCCGGGCGTACTGGGGGGTTTGCTGGGTATACCGAAGCCTCTGCGAGCAGAAGCATCCGAGAACTGGAACGAGACTTTGATATGGGCTGCGCAGGCTGATTAAGGAAAAGCAGACGAAAAACAGGCCCAGACTGCGTGGCACACCGGGGGGGGGGGAATGGTGCGTGGTCCGGCTGACCCGACTTTGTCGCGTGGCTTGTTTGAGGAGAAAGAGACTCGATGCTGATGGGACGGATAATGATGGATGGGTGGTGCCGAGTTGGTAGGAAGATATCAGGGTTGTTGCACCGTGGCCACTTTGCGTCGATCCGGTACCGTTGTGTACCTGGGCAACGCCGCGCAAAGTGCTGGCCCACCGGCTGCAGAGACCCACACAGCTTTGTACCTGACAGGTACTGCACTCACTCACTGGCTGGCTACATTAGTACCGTAGTAGGTACTAGTTAGCTGGCTGTAGCCGTTTGTTGGCGCTGCTGCTCGGGCTTTTTGCATGGCGACGTAATTATGACTGGGGCAAGCTCCCTCCCTGGCTGGGCTGGCAATTTTGCTTGTGACGGACCTTGAAAGCTCCCTTTTCCTTCCCACCAGACAGAAATCCGGTTTTGTCTCCTACAACCATCATCATCCTCTCCATCCTGCTTCTACAACAGCAAAGAAAACTCCATCATCATCATCAGCATCACCATAAGGTTCGTCCCTTTTCTCCCCATCCCCTTGTCGAATATTCTTTGGATTCTCCCATTGCCAAGCTCTTCTTGTCGGCCCCGTCATCCTCCATCGGCACAACTGCATCATCCCTCCAAGCCTGCTAGCTCGCCCGCCCTGTTCCCCGCCTACCAGGAAGCTTCCAGCTCTTCGCTAACAGAAGGTTGCACTGTACACAGCTCTCTCCTCCACTAGCCACGGCTCTCTTTCTTGCCCCCTTATCTCAGCAGCAGCGACCGGGTAAAAATTCCAATCGGGCTGGCCTCTTTCTGCGTTTTTCAACATAAAAAAAAACACTCCCTTTTCGAAGCACCCATAGTTCTCTCTCCTGACCTCATCCTCCTCATCGAATCTTCGAACAACAACAATCGTTAGCAAATATGTCTGATATCGCTGGTGTCCCTCCAGCTGTCAACGGCGCGTCGCCGAATCAGAAGCTTAGTATGGTGCGTTATGCTCTCTCCCATCTCTCCTGGCTGGCTGACCTAACTTTGCAACCACAGTTTAGCATGTGACGCGCGCCTCTGGCCGCGTGGCCACAAAAATGCTAACTCGTATTCTCCAGACGCCTTCAGTCCTACCAAGTCGAATGTCAACAGTGAGTCTAACTGATATATATCTATATATCTATAAATATGTATCTCATTTTCCTGGGTTCTGGCAACTGACAGCTGCGCCGTGCGCTTTCCCCTCACAGACAAAAAGACC
Source organism: Niveomyces coronatus (assembly GCA_018831755.1). Lineage (NCBI taxonomy): Eukaryota > Fungi > Ascomycota > Sordariomycetes > Hypocreales > Cordycipitaceae > Niveomyces > Niveomyces coronatus. Next base: position 64,817 of record JAFEME010000054.1, on the reverse strand, counting down.
TTGAACGGCACGCAGCCCTCGACACACTACCACTCTCTGTTTTCCGAGCTTCTCTCCTGGAAGAACCCTCGTATGTCGTTGCATGACAAGTGAAGCCCCCGCTGGCTGCCAGATAACAGTACTAATGTTGCGACTGCAGGCAACTCCGGCATCGCCTATGCTTCTATTGTCACACTCATCCTTGCCGCTCGCTACTTTGACATCATTCGCTGGGCCTTCAAGCTATCATGGATGACGCTCGCTGTTACCGTTGCTGCCGAGAGCGCTGGCAAGCTTATCCTTAACAATGGTCTTGCTTCTCAGCTGCGGCCTCGCCGCTACTACACCATCTCTCGCGAGACCGTCGACGGCATCATTGGTGATATTCACGAGCTTGCCAACTTTTTCATCATTGAGGGTCAGCGCATCTTGTTTGCTGAGAATATTGGTGTTTCCGCGGCCGTAAGACATAGAGCGCCTTCCCTATTTATGCTCCCGATTTGAGGCTGACTCTCAGATTTAGGCTTGCGTTGCCGCATTCGTTTCTTATTTCCTCGTCAAGCTCGTCCCCTACTGGGGCCTGGCTATTCTCAGCACCACACTGGCCTTCTTTGTTCCCCTCGTGTATGCCGCCAACAAGGAACTCATCGATGAGCACCTCAAGACCGCGTCCGACGCCATCAACGCTCAGACCGCCCAGGTCCGCGACGCCGCCCAGAAGCAGGCCGACCAGCTGACGGCATTGGGCAAGCAGTACGCCGGCGACTACACCGGAAAGGTCCAGGACATGATGCGTGGACGTCCTGCCCCCACCGCGTCCTCCAGCTTCCCCGGTGACGCCAAACCCAAGGTCGTCAAGGTTCCCGAGTTCCCCGTCGCTCCTACCGAGGAGCCCGTGGCCACGGCCAAGGCGACTGCTCATGACGCGACCAAGGCCCCCGAGATGCCTTCTGTTCCTGACCAGGAACCCTTGATTGCCGCCTAATGCCCTTGGAAAAAGACGAAGTCTATGTGCACACGATCTACGAATGAGCTGTCACGTTGAATCACCAGATTGTGAGCGGTTTACGAGCACATTTTCACTTTTTTTTTGTACTTTGACCCGGGCCCCGCAAAGAATAACGAGTCATCTGTGCGCACCGTCTCTTGTAGTTGTGGACGAGCATCGGATGGGCTCAGCCGGAGTGTCTTTAGCATGGCGTCTGTCTGGAAAGCAGTAAAAGCAGTAGCAGGGTATTTTTTGACGCATCTCATTGTTGTCAGGGGGGAGAGTTGGAAGAAAAGGTATTTGGGAAACATGGACCGGCATGGTGGTCTTTTGTGGTAATGGTGGTAGCGGTGAAGGACATGTTTCTTGATTTGCTGCGGAATGCAGGCCGCAATGCTATGCTGCAAATTGGAAGCAAGCCGGGTTGTTGCTGCGGAGATCTTGAAGGCGTCGAGCAGTGCGTGCGCACGTCTTTGGTGTTTTCTGCCCTTGAAACCAGGAGCTGTGCTTGACAGGCTTTACCTCTGTAATTGCGGTTTGATTTTTCCTGTATACTCGTATCATAATGATTCTTCGCATGCTGGTTGTCTGATGATGATGTGCGGTCATGTTGGAACCGACGGCATTGTGATCGATGTGTCAAAAATGTGTATGGCTAAGAAGACGGTCTTTGGCGACGGGTGGCGCGTGGTTTGCGTCACGTAATTGATCAGTCTTCTGACTGTGACCCTGCAAAGTTTCCATCAACATGCCGACACCCGCGACCGCGTTGGAGTCTGCCTTTGCACAAGAGGGAGCTGGGCAACATGATGGACATGATTCATGCCGCGCTATCGGCTGCTGTTACCAACTAGGTAGGTAGTGTTATTTAAACTCTAACCACCACTAACAGGTAACTAGTACGGATTGTACTTTCTAGGTGGTCGACCCCAGCCGCGGACACTTGATCTAAAGCCCGCCGAAAATGTTGCCTAATACTCGATTGATGAAAATGGAGCTTCTCTAGAGAGCCGGTACATCTTGTTCGATGACGTTGTGAACAAAATCCACAGACAGTGGCCGGCAATACTATACCGCCTGCGCGAGGTCTTTGGAAACATAAAAAATATCACGATCGAGTGGCATGGGCCAGGCCGCATGTCTGCCCTGCCGAGCAGTCCGTCAGAAGTGCGATCGCAAAGTGCCATGGTGCGAAGAACTCCCTCTCCCAAAAGAAATGACGCAAGTTTAATCTGACCGTGACTTGTCTGCCAGTTCCCGATGTCAGATGCTGGATACCCCGTGCTCGTATCCCTCGCGATCCAACAGGGGACGGAAAAAGGGCAGCACAAACAAGCCGGACACCGTTGACAAGCTTTTGCGCCGTGTCGACGGGCGGGATATGGAGGATGAGCTTATTAGCGCTCTACTCCGACGCAGAGACGAGCGCAGTGCTCGGGTACAGCCGTCCGATGCCGTCGACGAGGGTCGTTTGGTAGGCTCGATGCCTGTGCCGGGCCATGCTGTCGGCATGGACAGGCGGCCATCTCCATGGTCTGCCAGGCGGCGGCAGGATACAGGGGACGGGTCATTGGCTGTCCCCGACTTGGCGACTCCCGATATCTCTCCTGCACCAATCTACGAACCAGGTATCGGGACGGAGCGTCATGATACGGCTGTACCGCCAACGAGTCGCCCTCCGAAAAGTAATGCTTCTCGCGCGCGGCCGCTTGACGAACTCAACTGTTCTCCGCTTGATGTCTTGGTCGAGGCAGTGTCTCGTCATATGGAGCGACAAACCAGTATCAGTCACCTATCAGCAAAGTCGTCTCCATCCCACTTTGGAGGAGCCGATCACCGTGGTCGAGAATCAGCATACACCTTGACGCCCACGACGAGCCAAGAGGATCCGTGGCCTGTCGATGTCGTCCGCGAAAATCGACTCACCCGCTACTTCAGTACGATTTCTTAACATGGAGCGTATGAGGACTAGCACAGCGAAATGGATTGCTAATTGTTCACAGAAGGCCACTGCAGAAACCGAGACGACTGGGCGGCATTGTCGTTACAGACAGCTGGGGCTACTTTTCATCTCGACAGTAGAATGTGTGACCCTCTTGTTGCGGGCCTGATAACCCGCGACGAAGCCGCGGAATACTTTTCCCTGTAAGAAGTATAAACGCAAAATGTTTCGCACGCAAAGGACGAGCAGCTCACGACCGAACGTAGTTTCTTCAGCATACGCAATCCCATGGTTGGCGTCCTCGATCAGGAGATGCACACGGCAACGGCGGTCCACAGCTCTTCATTCACACTCTTTACCACCATATGCGCACTCGGCTGTGCGCTATCGAGCAAACCAAGAGATAGACTAATCTACCCCGTCCTGCATGAGATGGCGGAACGCAATGTAAAGTGGTGCATTGCAAAGTGTGTCAAGTCTCTTGAGACGATACAAGCCATCATCAACTTTACCTACTGGGGGCACGCCTTTGAACATCGCTCGGATGACACGTCTTGGTTATTGATGAGCCACGTAAGAACACGCTGACTCTGCAATTTCCATTAAAATCACGGGAGAAATTAACTTTGAGCGTGACATTTAGGCTACTCAACTGGGGCGAGATATTGGAATTGACGACATCTCGGCTATTCGTCTCAAAGCTGATCAGATCCAGTTTCCCGACGACACTTGCAAAGAGCGCTTTATCAGAAACCACCAGAGGACATGGATGTTCATATGGCTGCTCGATAAAAGCTTCAATATGACGACGGGACGCATGCCAAGCGTCAGCTGGACCGAGATCACGTCCGTCGTAGACTGGTGGCAGAGCCCAGTGGCGACGCCCTCTGACCGCGCCAGTTGTGGCATGGTGGAAGTGAGATCAATGCTGGTATGGTAAAGACGATGTTTTTTTTTTATAGTCATGTTGAAGTCGGTGCTGACATTGCCTGTGACCTAGATGAAACTTCTTGCGGAGAGAAGAAAGCTGCAGAGATCCGAGTCAAGCGTCATTGCTTGGATTCGCCGGGCCACGAAAGACCTGCAGCGACTGCGTGATGAGCGCTGCGGGTCCGCGGATACTCCTGCCACAGCAATTCTCGCCTTCTCGACTGATCACTCCTTGCTCATTGCCCGTATGCTGGGCGGTTTGGATCTTCTACAGCTCTGCCCTCAGTTGTCCGAACGCCCTGACCCTGGCTTCGCGGATGATCATGATCATGACCTCACGCCGTGCCTCTGCCGGCCTTGTAAAGACTGCCTTGCCGTTTTTCAAGAAAGCCTAGCAATCACTGTACGCTGCGTCGACATGCTCTTATTCAACAAGCACCTTTTCGCACTGGCGGCAGGCCTGCATAATATGCAGGTCGTCATGATTTTGCACGCAACACTGGAGATTTTCAACACGGTGCGTCGGAGGTGGCCAATAGACGGCCTCGACCAGGCTGCGTACCGGCTGAACCTCATCGCGAACCACATGGAGCGCGCGACTGAGGCGATGCCCGAGGCATCCTACGCGCGGCTGTATCTAGATATGTTTAAGCTGCTCAGGACAAAGCTGAGCGAGGGATCCGCCACGCAGCCGAGCGCGTGCCTGGACGCGCAGGTCGAAGACATCCGGGCGGGCCATCAAATGTCCGCCGCGGACACGACGGCGGGCGGTGGCGCAGGCCCTGTGTTCCCTGACTCGCGCCTCGGCGATGATGATGCGGGCGGCAGTCGGCTGACTTGCGGTCTCGGACTGATACCGTCGGATGAGTCTGGACTCATATTCTTAAATGCCTGGGATGGGAGCCACGGCGGGCTGGGCGCTGCGCAGTTTGAGGGCACCGGCTGGAACTTTGACGCACGGTTGCTTCCGCCAGAATTTAGATAGATAGATCAATAATTTTTCGGGCGATCCAATAATTGACAGGCATGAATGTGTCAGACAGCGAACCCGAAGGCTGTATTTGTACTTGGTCCCCGATGAGCCCGGCGTTCCAAACCCGACTCGATCACAGACGGCTCCGAGGCCCCCACTACCCCCGGGGACTAGATCAAGACGCCGTCTAGCAGCGCCGCCGGAGCATCTGCTTACAAAAGCTCCCATCATCGTGAGGCTGTACGCTACGCTTCTGGGTACGACAATTTGTCTGACTCATAGAAGTGGACTGTCTGCTTCGAGTCTGGCTTGCTGCCTGGTGTGCTCCTGTTGTGTGCGCTTGTAGCCATGGGTCGTGAAGTAGTGCCTAGGGAGCGCTGCGTTGTCTTGCTTCTACACAGGGATAAGTAGGAATAATAAAAGGCGACCTGAGATGGATAGTGTTGTTATGGCTTATATTGAAGAAATGAAAAAAAAAAGGGAAAAAGATAGTGAAGGACGCTTTAGTGAACTCAGGCCTTCTTGATCTGGCTCGATAGTCTGTAGAGGCTGGGCTTGATCGACGCGCGCTGGATTTATCATTCACTGAACATTGTAGTATGTAGGACCTTGGAGTTTGAGGTCTGCCCCTAGTAGTGACTTGTTCTTCGGAGCCACGACAGAAAGGCACGTCTGAATGGGACAGGTATGAGTGTAGATTCTACCAAGTATTGTACAGCCTGCTCTATACATGAGAATCTCGCGAAAACCCGTCTTCAGCGGGCGGCCTAACATGAAGTATGCCCGCCATCCACCAGCAGATCCGCTCCCGTCACATACGAGCTGGCGTCGGAGAGGAGAAAGACGACGGGCCCGCGGTAATCCGCCGGCTCCGAGATGCGGCCCAGCATGCTGCGGGCGATCCAGGCCTCTTCAATGCGCGAGTTCTCGAGATACCTGTGGGTCATGGGCGTCTTGATGTGGCCGGGGCTGACGGTGTTGACGCGGATCGTGCAGGGGTTGCGGCGGCCTCCCCATTCCGCGGCCAGGTTCCGTCCGAGCTGGAGCACGGCCGCCTTGGACGCCGAGTAGGCCGTGTTGGGCACGCCGCCCTGATTTCGCGCTCAGTTATACGATTTTCTCTCTCTTCTCGTCTCAACCGTATCCCCCCTCCCCCTGGGATGTTGATGGGAGCCCGTTACTCACCACATTCACAATGTAGCCGCTCATGCTGGCGACCAGGACAAAGTTGGCGGACACGCCCTGCTCGCGCGCGATGCCGGCCGCCGCCTGCGCGCAGAGAAAGGTGCCCGTCGTGTTGATGTCGACGATGCGCCGGAAGTCGGCGGCCGAGAAGCCGAGCGAGTCGCCGACCTGGCAGACGCCGGCGCAGGTGACGAGGCCGCGGAGCGGGTGGCGAGCGGCGGCGGCGGCGGGCGAGAATACCCGGCGCACGTGCGCGGCGTCGGTCACGTCGCAGGAGAAGTAGGAGATCCGGGTGTCGCTGAGCTCGGCCGTTCGCTGCAGGTTTTCTGTAATAGACGCGTGGCGCGGAATGAGAGAAATGTCTTTGGGGGTAGGGGGAGATTAGGTGGTTTTTTTTGGGTGTCTCACCCCATTCGGGACCGGAGGCTTGCTCGGGGCGGTCGATGCAGATGGCGTCGCCGCCGCTTTGTAGGACGGCGCTGACGATTTCGAGGCCGAGACCGCCGACGGCACCGGTGACTTGGAAGGTGGTTTTTCTGGTTAGTAGATGGAGGGAGGGGTTTTCTTGTGTTGGGGGAAAGGGAGGGGGTTTACTGATGACGGTTCGGTCGGATAACTTGTATATCTTGTCCATGGTGAGTATTGCGTCAGAGTATGGACTATCGGGAGGAAGGAAGAGGTGCGGAGGAGCTTGAAAAAGGACTGTACGTGAGGATAAGTCTTGAGGTCGAGATATGTCTGTGCCCGTTGGCCTCTATTTGTATCGCATCCGAGCTTTTGCATATCGCAAAGGCTGCCATTGTTGGGATCATGAGTCAATGCTCGCAAAATCTCGTATATGACTAGAACGTGGTCGACGATGAGTCCGATTTCCCTTCATAAATGATAGTTGCATATGGGAAGCATCATCTCTCGCCTTTGCGTTGAATACTTCTAGTCGCCGCGGGAACTTGGGTTGTGTCTCCGTGTTCCCCGTGTTTGCCATTAAACCCGCTGCTTCATTAAACCCGTTGCCTTATCCTTCCTTCCTCTGATTCGTGCGCTAAAACTGTTCAAAAGTCTTCACGATGGTCGATTCTCCCGCTACATCGTGCTGTCTTCTAAGCCCTCCCTTCCGCCGTCGCAGATGCTGGGATTGCAGCGAGCTCCGATCCCGTGACCCCCGCCAAATGACTTCTTGACTTTGAATAGAAAATGAGGGGTCGCGGTGGCTCGTCTCCGTCTTGCTCCATGGAAACTTGCTCATTATGATTTCTGATTACGAGTTGTGACGACGTTGATACTACTTACCAAGGATTTATATACTACCGAGAGGGTGTTTATTCAATAACACCAGCAGACTCGACAAACGCAGAGAAAAATACAATACTGCGCGCGGCTTTCCAAATACTGGGGGGAATTGATACTTTAAGCCTTTTCTAGTATATGTCGTCGACACGATGCCTGAACGGAGCCTTTTGACCAGACTTGAGGAGCTGTGCAACGTGGACATTGACGATGCCGACTCGAGCTTCATCAAGAGCTTGCCGCTGACCCCGCACAATCGTTCGTATATGGAATCTGCGGCCAAAGCCACGCGACTGACGAAAAAAAAAAAAATGTGACAGAGACTTCGAACCAGATGGTCATCTACAATGCCATGCTCTTGCCGCACAATGCGCAACTCCTTGAGGAGTGCGTCCGCAAGCACGGCCGCAGCGGTTGGCAGACAGTCTTGGACAGAGTGGTAAGGGGAGGCTGCTGCGTACGAGCCGTGGCGAGAATAGAAAGAGGGCTGACTGCTTGTAGTCCGTGCTCATTTGCGCCGACAATGTGCCACTGATCTCGGGGCGCGTCCTCCTGCAGACGTCGCTGCGCCACCTCGACGACAAAGAGGCCATCATCAACCAGTGCCGTGCGTACGCGGCGTACTTTGAAGAAGCCAAGGTGCCGAGGGACCGCTACGCCATCAAGCTCCCCTTCTCTGGTGCTGCTGCCGCCGCCGCGGTGCAGCTCAATGCTGAGGGCATCAGGACGCTGGCAACGTCGGTGTTTTGCCTCGAGCAGGCCGTTGCGGCGAGCCAGTCTAGATGTCTGTTCATCAGTCCATATTTTAACGGTGAGAAGCCCTGGGGTGCGCAATTGTGGGAAATGAAGAAGTTATCGCTGACCGAATTGAAGAGCTTGCATCGTACACGGACGATTCTCTGAGGCCAAAAGTCAAGGACTACGCGCTCGAGGTACGTCTGGCGATTTTCGTCGCTGCGACGGACTTTCGTATACGCACTCAACTATGTACCAGAGGGCTGACGTTCAGGAAAAGCATCCGTCTTCGTCGCGTACGATTCACATGCTTGAAATGTTCACAAAGCAGTACAAGGAGACCAAACAGGAGCAACCCATCATGGTACAAGCGAGGTGAGCCCCTCCCCCTATTTTTTCTTCTCCCATAGATGACCGCTTGTAAAGCAGACTCTGATCTCACCTCCTTGATAGCAACTTCAATGCCCAAGAGGTCATGGCCATGGCAGAGCTGGGATGCCAACACGTCACGGTCACAAAGGCCAACATGGAAGAGCTCATGGCAACGTCCGATAGCCTCGGACCGATCACCACGCCAAAGGAGACGCATCCTTATGCTAAGCTGGCCACCCCGGACCATCTGAAGCTCCTGTCCCGGATCGACCCGCTGGCCGGCCCGGACTGGGACGGCAAACTTGCCACGCCGGAGACGGACTATGTCGGAAATGGTGGCCGGGCGCTCGACGAGGCCATCGATAGGGACCGCGTGGCTCGGAAGCGGCTCGTGGATGCGAAGAACTTTTTCCTGGAATGGGAGGGCAAGATTGAGCAATTCCTGTCGCAGAAGATTCGAGATGTCGGGTCGGCTTAGGCCCATGCTACTCGAACAACACGATGGGATCGCTCCGAGGAATCAAGCCAAGTCGCTGCGTATCTACTCGATAATTAAACCAGTAGTAAATGAAATGGCGATCGAGCTCGAGCAGGCAACGATGTATTTCAGTAACGCATTGTGTAAAGATGTCTATGAAGGACGAGCGGCATGAGGTGCGTCGCCTCTATTGCGCTTCCGACCACCTTCGAGAGGCTCGCTTCATAACAGTGCGAATAACGACTGCACAATGTGCGCAATCCGCTGAACCGGATCTGCCGCGAAGTTGATTCGGTTTTCTGATGATTGTCATTTTACTTGTTGTTAAAATCTGCGCCCAAGGTAATAAGTCGGCGTCATTCATTCGCGAGGAGGGTGACACGTGGTGGGCGTGGGTTGTGATGTTGTGCGAGGCACAACAACGTGGGAGATTAAAAGTCCTCGGCTGTGCGCCATGTTATGTGGTGGAAAACTATCAAAATCTTCAGGTATTGTATCATTTAATAACAATGGCACTAAACAAGAACCGCCTTCATGGTCTAGTCGGTTATGGCGTCGGTCTCATAAGAGCTTATGATTCAATCTCAGATTGGGGTATCCGAAGGTCGGGAGTTCGAACCTCCCTGAGGGCAATTACTTTTGCAGTTTTTTTTTGATCGTGATTTTTTCTATTGCTGGGTACACAATCTTGATCGCATGCAAGACTCCGTTTAATTTACTTCAACCATCACCTAATGCTAATAAAGTTACTGGATTGTCCGGTCCTATGTTCCAGTTATACTTGTCGAAAGACTCATCTGCAACATTATCGTGTCAAGATATTGGCAGTTGCACCAACTTTGGACAGCTGGCAACAATTACAGCTGTCACCCGTTCGTCCTCCAGCCCCTACACAAGTCATGCTCGCTACCCAGGACATTTAACCCGACTGCCACCTTGCTTGTCCTCACCGGCCACCGCTCTGACTAGACACATCACTCTGCATCAAAGGATCGACCTTTGTCAGATCTGCGTGTATGATGCAGGTCTAGAACGCACGATTGGTAGATCCTTCCAGCTCTCGCATTCACGTCATTGTCACGTTTCATCCAAGCCTCGGCACCTGTTAAGCAATTTCATTGCCATGTTTTTGCCAGTTCGCTGGACAGTGAATCCGCAACTCAACTTAATGTTTATTTTCAGCTAGTTTCAGCAACTATATAACTCATCGTGGAACGAGACTAAGAGGCATTGGAAGACCCGAGTTTCTTTCAATGTTGACCTCTCGAACCAAAGATTGACGTCTTGCCGGGCCTTCTCCATCGCTTCTTCAGCCACATGGCCTATCCACTTCCCGCCTATGTTGCGCCGTTGAACGCAAGGAGATTGACGGTGCCAGAGGGAATGTTGGAAATGACATTCTTGGTGGCAAGTTGCTGGATGCGCGAGCAGACGCTGCCGGCATTGCCACCCTCGAGAGCCAACAGGTAGGCGGCGAAACCGGCAATGTGAGGCGTGGCCATCGAGGTGCCGGAGATTGTGTTCTGCGTCACTGTAAGCCGGGGCGCGAATAAAGACTCGGAAAGAGACAAAAACAAATCACTTACGGTGCCACCGTTAATCCAGGTCGAGGTAATGTTGCTGCCGGGGGCGAAAATGTCGACGACGCGGCCGTAGTTGGAGAAGTAGGAGCGAGCATCGGCCTTGTCAGTCGCGCCTACGGTGCATACTGATGGCTCCGAGGCTGGGGAAACGTTGCCGGCATCCTGGTTCTCATTGCCAGCGGCCACGGCCACAAGGACGCCAGCTGACTGGAGACGACGCGCTGCCTGGTTGACCGTCGCCGAGTACCCGCCACCGAGCGACATGCTGGCGACGGCACCGCGGCCGCACTGGCTGCGACTGCGGAAGTCGGAAGCGACAAAGTCCATGCCGGCAATGACGCCGCTGAGGCTGCCCGAGCCGCTGTCCTCGAGCACCTTGACGCCGAAGATGGACGTCTTCTTGGCAACACCATAAGTCTTGGAGCCGATGGTGCCCGAGCAGTGCGTGCCATGGCCGTTGCCGTCACGGGTGCCGCTGACAAAGGTCTTGATCTGCTTGGCGCGGCCCTCGAATTCCTACATCGCCGGTTAGTATACGACATCATCTAATTGCGGATCTCTGGCGCTTCATTTTCTCGAGACTAACCGGATGGCTATCCTCGACACCGGTATCAATGACATAGACGCAGGTGCCGGACCCGGCGCTGGTGTCGTAGGCATAAGAAGTGCTACCCCGCTGGCGATGGGAGATGCGCGTCAGGCCCCAGGTGGCACCGTTCTGCTGGGTAATGGAATTGATGCTGATGACGGCATCTTCCTCGATGGACTCGACCTGTTGATTCAGACACGGCCTGTCAGCATTCTTCAAGCACGCTCGTATCCAGGCGCGAGAGGCTTACATCAGGATCGTTGCGAAGGCGTTCAAGCTCTTCTTGGTTGAGGGTGGCAGAATACCCCTTCATGACGTGCTCATACACATGCTCAGTGTTGCCGACCTTGGCCTTGGCCTCCTCGATGCCGATCGTGGCGCTGTCCTTGAGCTTGACAATGTACTTTCCAGGAATGGCCTGCGTGCCGCGGGCCTCGAGTAGAGGAGCGGGCTCTACGACCGGGGCCGCAATGGCCAGGGGAAGGACTGCTGCGATGATGGACAGGCGCATTTTGGACGGAGATATATCACAAGAAGTCTTTATGGGCAACGAGATATGCTGTTGAGTCTCAGAAGATTGATGGTTAGGGACCAGATGTCGATGAGTCTTTTATGCCTCTCTCAGGGTCAATGGAAGCTATTTATACATCGCCTCCGGTCGCCCGCGCCTTCGGCTTTTCTACCCGTCTTCTCTTTTCTCGAAGCACAAAGTCAATAGTCTCGGAGAGAAGACAAGGTAATCGCCGGTCTCGACTTTGCAGAATGACTGCAACCTGCCCTTTCCAGCATCAATAGAAAGCTTTCCAGAAACAAGATATTGAACCTAAACGAGCAGCACACAGTCGGGCTTCATTTGTCATCGGGGCAAACACTGATAGAATATGGAAGGTGCCGAGGCAAGCATGTAATGCGACATTGTCGACTGTAAGCTTCTATATCCATCATAGCTTGTCAGCGACTCATCCCGGCCAAGACACAAGTCATGTGGGAGGCGCCCTAGACGGTCCCGATGGTAAGAGGCGACGGGCGTAATAACACAGCTGACGGGTTCCAAGCCACTTCATCGTCCATCTCCTTCGTCCTGGAGGTACCCGGCGGAATAGCGGAAAGAAGAAGCTAAAATTACGGTCAAATCTCAACAGCATTTATTGGCCCACGGCTGAGGTCCGAAGAATGTTTCGGCACCGCTTCTCCGTGCTTATTCTTGGTCCATCAAAAGGTGCTCTCGCGGAAACATTCCTCGCCGCTCACGTAGCCATCTGACATACATGGGCACCTCGGACGACGTTCAGCTACGCAACCAATACCCTGCCAGAGTCGCACAGGTGTGTCGCACAAAGACTATTCAAGAGGCTCTTGCGCGAGACATGACGAGGAGGAGAGGTTACACGACAGCCAGGCACATTACCTTCCCGACTAGGTTTCGGCTTCCGTCCCTGTAGCAAGACCGAATGGAAGACAAGCGCAGTTGGCAGTGACACATGGGCATTAGCAATTGAAGCTTAGGTAGGGCAGACCGGGTTTCTCGATGATTGCGTTGGACCGGAAAAGTCGCGTGACACCGCCGTGGTGTAGGTGCGGCGCTTCCTTTCTTGTTGCAGTCACATCTCAGCCCAAAATGCCCCATCGCCACGACAGCAGCTACAGGTGCATTGCATTGCATAGAAACTCGGGGTGCTTCTGCTTGGCTGCATCGCGCTGCACGGTTGCTTCTGCCAAGCAATATCGAAGATTCAGAGTTGCTGTTTTGGGACAAGGCTCACGAAGCATGACTTGCGTATCACCGAGGCGCTGAATCGGGGCACAACATCATCAACTTCCGCCGCCCGCGCCCGGGTATTTGCGATGGACGACGCGAAATTATTTTTACTTGTCTTGGCTATGCTTAACTTCAGGCTTCGATCGAGTGTCGTAGCGTAAGGATCGCTACGATTTCCGAGGAGAAAAAGTGGTCGGAAAATTATGTTGTCCATCCGAAGGGATTTTAGAGTTCGATAGAGGGATTCTACTTTTCTTTTCCCCGAAATGCGGGGGAAGAGGCAATGTGTTGGGCGATGCGAAAACAAGGATGAGCGATCCTGCCCGACTGCATGCGACGCTGCGTGTTGGATCTATTTTAGACCTGCATGTTCTTATTCTCGTTCTTTTTATTTTTTTCGTGTTTTAATTTTAGCATGATTTCGATGGTTGATAACGACAAAATGAAACGTCGGCATTTCATTCGTACGGACCAGCTCCCATGTAACATGCCTTATCTATCACATGCTTCATTCAGCCTAAACTTTGTCAGGGCTAGGCGGCAGCTGAGACCTTCTCTTTCGACATTGAGGGGCATGATGCAGAGGAGGGGAATTGGCTGGAGCACAAGTCGTCATCGCAGCTTGCAATATCGTCAGCTGCCCGAGCCAAGATGGTGGTGAGTGCGTGACTTTGATTCGGGATGAGGTGGTGATGCATACAATCCGGCAGCATATACGGCGATCCTTTCTACTGCTACTCTGAGAGCCAACGGCGAACACGACTGTACCGGCGACTCGAACTTTACTTGGCTCATGGGTAACGTCACCTCTACTTTTTTTTTTCTCAGATCGCAGTCGGAAAAATAAGAAGTCGTAAGACTGCGGGCGGCCGCTAATAAGGATGTCATCTGTTTTACGATTGAAGAAGGATGGCCAAGTAACACAAATGAGTAAAGAGTAGCACAAATATTCCGTAAGCTATTGTGCAATAATTGATGGGAGCCGCTCAGCCGGCGTCCGGTAAAAATAGATTGGTTCAATGAGAATATACAGAAAAAAAAAAAAGAAAATAAGATATGAAATGGTGAAAAAAAAAAAAAAAAACTTCGCAGAATCAAGAAGAATGCCGAGGTGGTGAGACAAAGGCTGGCGTCGTATGCGTCGATAGTCCCGGATGAGAGGGTCGGGGAAGGAAGAAGCCCGCTGCCTAGATGCGGCTCCTGGTCGCGGAGAGGGCGGCGTATGTGGCCAGCTCCAGCTCGTTGTACAGCTTGGCCACGACGGGGTCACCGTTGGGTCGGATGTTGACGACCAAGACGGCTCCTATGCCAGTCTTGGGGTCAAGCCACTGCGAAAAGAAGTCGGGTCAGCACGGGGACGGGGGGAGAGTCTGGATGGACGAAGGAGGAGAAGAAGAAGAAGAAGAAGGGAAGAAGGGTGAAGAAGAGTGTTGCCCGTCTTACCCAGCGGCAGTTGTGCATCCCGCTCCAGGCCATGCTGCCCGCGCGGCGCTTTCCCGGGACGTCGGCCAGGTTGATCAGGCCGGCGAGCCCGTGGCTCAGCGGCACGGGCACGGGCCCGTCCTTGTCGTCGCCGCTCTCGGGGGGCAGGGGGAACTCGGGCGCAAAGGTCTCGTGCACGGACGGGTGGAAGGCGATGTACTCGAGATACTTTGCCTTTGCGGCGTCGAGCTGCGGCGTCAGCATCTCGGCGACCATTTTCCTGCCGAGCAGCGGCGGCGACGACGACGACGGCTCGAGCAGGGCGCGGAGCAGCGCCGCATAGTCGCGCGCCGTGGTGAAGAGCCCGCCGCCGCCGCTCTCGACCTCGTGCTCCTCCGAGGGGGGCATGCTCCACGAGCTCCCCGCGGCGGCGAGGTCGCGCAGTTCGCCGGTCCGGGAGTCGCGCTGGGCGGCGTGGACGGTGCGCGCGGCGGTCGAGGCCGGCAGCTGGGCGGTGCGGAAGCCGGTGTCGGCCATGCCGAGGGGCGCGAAGATGTGCTCGCGGGCGTAGTCGTTGAGGGTGGTGGCGGCAGCGGCCTCGAGGACCAGGCCGGCCCAGTCGGTGTTGACGCCGTAGCCCCAGGACGTGCCGGGCGCGAAGCGCAGCGGCGTCGAGACCTCCTCGCGGGACCAGCGCATGCGCCACACCTCCCGGCCCTGCTGGCGGGACCACCGGAGCACCATGGGGTCGGCGAACTCGTAGCTGAAGCCGGCGGTGTGCGTGAGGAGCTGGCTGTTTTGGGTTGTGAGTGAGAGGGAGAGAGGGGGGGGAGGAGGGGGGGAGGAAGTTTACCGGAGGGTGATGGGGTTGGTGTTTTCTTCCATGACGGGCTTGTTGTCGGCGTCAAAGTCGACGAGGATGGAGACGGAGGCGAGGTAGGGGACG
This sequence comes from Niveomyces coronatus, assembly GCA_018831755.1. Lineage (NCBI taxonomy): Eukaryota > Fungi > Ascomycota > Sordariomycetes > Hypocreales > Cordycipitaceae > Niveomyces > Niveomyces coronatus. Next base: position 49,649 of record JAFEME010000054.1, on the reverse strand, counting down.
AGTGGGCGCAGGTCCTGGTCGAGCGTGAGGACGCCCTTCTCCACGAGCTGGAGCAGGGCGATGGAGGTGACGAGCTTGGTCAGAGAGGCGACCCAGGTGAAGGAGCGGTCGGTGAAGGCATCAGACGAGGTGTCGGCGCCGATGCGGCCGGCAGAGCCCGAGTACAAGACGCCTAGACGGGGGGGGGCCGGAAATGAGACGCTGTCTCTACGGAGGAGGGGGGGGGCGAGACTTTTTGGGGAGGCGGGCTTACCGTTGCGGTCAGTGACGACAAACGAGGCTCCGTAGACCTTGTTCTTTGTGTCGTGGCCTTGGGCGGCGAAGCGTTGCAGGACTCTGTCGATCTTGTCCATTGGGAGATGTGTCTATCAATGTCTATCCAAGGAAGCGACCGGAATGGAAGAGAAGAGCGAGATTCGGTACAATTACAGCAAAGCGAAACCTCTGAGCGCGTGGAGAGGAGAAAGAGAGGGATAGAGAAACCGTTTGCTACCCGTTTCCCGCCATCGGTTTGCCGCAGTTGGAATGAAGCCTCGGCTCGGTAAAGTCTCCACCGAATTCAGGACTAATCATAAAGGATCCGGGGTTATGAGAGCACGGCTTACACCCCGGATCGTCGAGGCATCATCATCAATTAGTCCGTGCGTGCTTTACATGTTTGCTACAGTAGAAAGGGGGGAAATAATCTTGCATCTGGAGGCGGTCTATTACAGCTTTTACTTCTTGTTCATGGGCAAGCGAGGGCAGAGAGACAGGTGTGTATTGGTCATGTAACGATGGAGGAGTGCGCCGTCCGTATTCACCGGCCAAAGCGCCTCAGCTCTAGATATCGCGCAGGGGGATAGCTTAGCGACGTCACTACGAATGTGAACTCGCTCGCGACGTCGCCGCCGCTGCGCCCGATGAGCCTGGCGAGCGGGCCGACGAACCAGGTCTGGCTCATGCCCACGCACCAGGCCACGACGCCGAGCCCGAAAGCCACGGCCGCGCCGATGCCCAGCGGCAGGCGGCTCGGCGTGTTCCAGCCGTCGAGGTCGTAGCCGGCGGAGAAGTCGCCGCGGCGGAAGACGTAGTGCTCCTCGAGCAGGATGACGACGTACGAGGTGCACCAGTAGCCGAGCAGGGAGAGGAAGGACTGCAGGTACTGGTTGAGCTGCTCGCGGCCGCCGACGGCGAGTGCCAGGATGCACGCGAGCGAGAGCAGCATCCACAGGAAGCGCGGGACCCGGGCGAGCGGCCGCGCGAGCTGCTGGAAGGAGAGCGCCGCGCTGTAGATGCCGATGACGTTGGTGTTGATGCCCGAGAGCACGAGCAGCGCCAGCAGGAACTTGGCGAAGCCCCGCGGGTACAGCGCCTCCTGCACCACGTAGCCGAGGCCGCGCTGGTACGCGGCCTCCCAGTCCGGCCGGGCGTTGAGCGCCGACGAGATGACGCAGCCGGCGATCATGCCGACCGAGGTCGGGACGGCGATGCCCAGCGTCGTCAGGAGGAAGACGCGGACGCGGCTCACGTCGGCGTGGTAGTGCACGTAGTAGTCGCTCGCGACTGTCGCCCACGACGCGCTGGACCCGTAGACAACGGCGATGAGCGTGAGCACCGCCCCGGCGCGATCGTTATCCGTGCCGCCGCTCGTCGTCGTCGTCGTCGTCGTCGCCGGCGGCGTGCTGTTGTCCGCGTACCGCCCCGTCTCGCCGAGCACGACGAGGAAGATGAGGAAGAAGACGACCCAGGCGTAGCGCTCGTAGACGAGGATGGCGCGCAGGCCGACGAGCGAGACGAGCCAGGCGGCGACGGCGAGGATGACGATGCCGAGCACGAGCGAGACGCGGCCGTCGGACACGGCGGTGAGGGCGAGACCGCCGGTGATGCACGACACGGCGGCGAAGCCGAGCTGCTGCACGCAGTTGAGCGCGGCGACGAGCTTGCTCGGCCACCAGCCAAAGGAGAAGCGCGAGACGCTCATCTGGCGGAGGCCGGTGGCGGCGCCGAACGTCGCGGCCGCGCCCACCACCGCGCCGCCCAGCAGCGAGCCCCCCACCGTGATGGCGACCGAGCGGCCCAGGTCCAGCCCCAGCTGCCGCCCGAGGAAGCCGGTGGCGAGGCACGACGTGTTCATGGTGCCGCTGGCCCAGAGGAGCGCCATCGAGAGCTGCTCCCGCGCGGGTACGTGCGCGGGGCGGTCCTCGGCCCGCTTGCGCTCGATCGCGTCCGACTCGATCCCGAGCCTGCGGTCCATGAGCGCCTCGAGGTGGCGGAGGCGCGCGAGGAGGCCGTCGCCATGGCTGGCGGGGGGGGGAGGGGACGAGAGGTCGGCGGCGGCGGCGGCGGCGGCGGCGGCGGCGGCATCCTTTTCGCGAGGGGGGCTGCGGCTGCTACAGTCGCCGCCGCCGGACGAGGCCAGGGGAAGGCCAGTCTCTTCGTCTACCATGGCTACGCGTGACTTGGCAAGAGGAGGAGAATGAGGAGGAGGGTGGAGGGATTGAGGGGATATACCACGTTGTAGCTGGAACAGAGGGCCAGAGAGAAAGAGAGCTAACGCCTGCCTCCCCCCCTCCCCCCCTGCTATCTTCGTAGGACGAGAGAAGAGGCCAAAAATAAAAAAATAATAATAAAAAATCTGCCGGGCCGGCTCGTAGGCGTCGTGTGTTTCAGTCGCGGGGCTTGGGGGCAGTGGGAGGGACGCGGAAGCTATAGATGCACGGGCAAGCGGGGGACAAGAAAAGCCGGCCATCAGTGTTGAAGTATACATGACATTTTACCATTAAAGAGTATAACTATCTCGAGAAAAATAATCTTATAGCTGTTTTACTTATAGAACTAACTGTCCCTTTTGTTTAAGAAACAATGAAAATTATAGTGTATTTTAAAAGATATTATTATCTCTTATATCTCTTATGTCTTTCTTACCCTCATCCTCCTAAAAAGGGGCCGATGGCCGACTTTCTCTGTCCACCCTTTTTACGGGGTAAGACACCGAGCGCGGAGCTGAGAGTTAGAGCGGGGGTAACCAGGTCAGAGAGTCAGGGTTTATTTATTCCTCTTTTTTCCTCTTTCTTATTTTTTTTGTGCATTGCATTGCATTGCATCCAAGCTAATGGAGCGACATTTTGGGCAGCGCTGGAAAATAAATCAACACACGAATAGGCTCCGTGGCCAAGTACAGTACGTATCGAGGCGGGTCGATGCTTCCGCGTCGGACTTCAAGCAGCACCAGAATAGAGTCATTTTAATGGCTAGGGTTGAATTCTGCTACTTTGTACGGTTATTTTAAAATTATGAGGGCTTTTTTTTATCTTCCTCCAAATTCTCCAAAATTTTGCGTCAACTCCGTCTTCGTGCTTGGTACTTTTGGCAGGACATCGTGAGCGGAGCCAGCGGGGCAGCTCAAATCGTCCTGTCTTATCGATAACGCCCGTCCAGAAATTTTTATAGCCAAAGCCGCAAAAGGTTGCCGGCCATGTCCAGCGTCCAGCCCAGACGACGATAGAACGCCGCCAACCATGGAGCAGCTGCACAAGCCGCACCGCAAGTCCAAGGAGAAGAAGCAGCAGAGTACCGGGGAGCGCAATCCCAAGGCTTTTGCCTTTGCGCGCCCCGGGAAGCTGCAGAGGACCGCTGCCCGGTCACAGGATGTATGTATTCGCGTATATTGTCCTCGCCAGGATCTCATCGCGCCGTTCTTCACCGAAAAAAAAATCTTAACTCACGTCTATATAGATCAAAGAGCGACGTTTTCATGTCCCCCTCGTCGACAGGCTCCCCGAAGAAGCGCCCCCTCGCCTCGTCGCCCTCGTCGGACCCCCAGGCGTGGGAAAGACGACGCTACTCAAGTCACTGATTCGACGATATGCCAAAGAGACCATCTCGGATCCCCAGGGCCCCATCACCGTCGTCACGTCCAAAAAGCAGCGGCTCACCTTTGTCGAGTGCCCGAACGACCTAGCAGCGATGGTGGACGTTGCCAAGGTCGCCGACATTGTGCTGCTCCTCATCGACGGCAACTTTGGCTTCGAGATGGAAACCATGGAGTTTCTCAATATCCTTGCCAACACGGGCATGCCGGGCAATGTATTCGGTGTCTTGACCCATCTCGATCTGTTCCGAAAACCTCAGGCTCTCCGAGACGCGAAGAAGAGGCTGAAGAAGCGACTTTGGACCGAGCTCTACCAGGGCGCCCATCTCTTTTACCTCTCTGGCGTCATGAACGGGCGCTACCCTGACCGCGAAATACACAATCTCTCCCGTTTCATCTCCGTCATGAAGAACCCTCGTCCCCTCGTGTGGCGCAACGCGCATCCCTACACCATCATCGACAGTTTTCGAGACATCACACACCCCACCAAAATCGAAGCCGACCCCAAGTGCGACCGATCCATCGTCCTATCTGGCTACCTTCGCGGCACAAACTTCGCCGCTCAAGACCAGCGCGTTCATGTTGCTGGGCTCGGCGACTTCACCATTGCCACCATGGAGGTCCAGCCAGATCCCTGCCCGACACCGTCAATGGAGCAGGCTCTTGCCAAGATCACGGGCAAGACTGGACGAAGACGGCTCGACGAGAAGGAGAAGAGGCTGCATGCGCCCATGTCGGATCGTAGCGGCCTCAAGATCGACGGCGACGCCATCTGGATCACAAAAGAAAAGGGCTTTACCTTTGACAAGGACGCGGAGGATGATGGGGAGCGCGGCGAGGGTGAAGAGATGATCATTGGCCTACAAGGCGAGAGGAGACTTCTCGGTCAGACAGAAGAGGGCTTGCAGCTCTTCCAGGGTGGAGAGACGATCAAGGACCTTCCGCTCGAGGGTCAAGACACTGGCCGCAAATCACAACGAAAAGCAAGGTTAGCCGAGCGCGAGGGTGAAGATGGAGAGGAAGTCGATGTCGATGATCTCAGCGGCAGTGACGAGGAACAATCTGAGGGGGAGTTTGACGAGGACAAGCTCGGTAGCATGTTTCGAAAAGACATCGACAAGGAAAACGGCACAGAGGATATTGTCTTTGCCGACAGCGACTCTGACCTGGGATCCATGTCTGAACTCGACGATGAAGAGGACGATTACGACTCGGACGAAGAAGCTGCTGCGCTTCGATGGAAAGAAGACTTGACCGGCAAGGCATTCAAGATGCATGGCCGCAAACGCTCATACCATACAGGCGACCTAGCACGGTTCATGTACGACACATCCATGACACCCGACGAAGCCCTAAAACGATGGCGAGGCGAAGATGTGGAAGAAGAGGAAGAGAATATCGAGGACGAGGACGATGACGCATTTTTCAAAAAGACGTCTCAAGAGAAAGAGGATGTCGTCGAAGACCGTTACATACCAGATTACGACTACCAAGACTTGGCGGCAAAATGGGCAGAAGAAGAAAACATGGAGGCTCTGAGAAAAAGGTTCACCGCAGCAGGTATGGGTCGCGCCTCCGGCGAAGATGGGGACGACGACGACGGCGAGAGCTGGAACGGCGCTTCCGGTGGCGAGGATAGCGAGGGTGACGGCGAATTTGAGGATCTCGAAGCCGCGGACGAGCAGGGTACGCAGCCCAAGCACGTCGAGGCACCCTCTGCCGAGGACATCGCCGCCGAGCGCGAAAAGAATGCCCGGCGCAAGGAAGAGCTGAAACAGCGCTTCGAGGAGGAGGACCGCGACGGTTTCCTCAACGACAAGGCCAAGGCGCGGCGCGAGTTCGGCGCCGGCGACGGAGGAGGAGGAGGAGGAGACGGCGCGCAGCAAGAGTTTGGCGAGAACGACTGGTACGACGCGCAAAAGGCGCAGATCCAGGCGCAGCTCGACATCAACCGCGAGGCGTACGGCGAGCTGGACGAGCGGCAGCGCGCGGCGGTCGAGGGCCACCGGGCGGGGTCCTACGCCAAGCTCGTGCTCGAGGGCGTGCCGGCCGAGTTTGTCGCGCGCTTCGACGCGCGCATGCCCATCGTCGTCGGGGGCCTGACGCCGACCGAGGACCGCTGGGGGTTTGTGCAGGTGCGCATCAAGCGGCACCGGTGGCACCGGCGCATCCTCAAGACCAACGACCCGCTCATCTTCTCGCTCGGCTGGAGGCGCTTCCAGTCGCTGCCCGTCTACTCCATATCGGACTCGCGCACGCGCAACCGCATGCTCAAGTACACGCCCGAGCACATGCACTGCTTCGGCACCATCTACGCCCCGCTCATCGCCCCCGGCAGCGGTTTCGTCTGCTTCAACTCCCTCTCCTCATCCTCCTCCGCCGACAGCGAGGCCGGCGCGACCGCGGGCTTCCGCATCGCCGCCACGGGAACCGTGCTTTCCGTCGACGAGACGACGGAGATTGTCAAAAAGCTCAAGCTCACCGGCACGCCGTACAAGATCTTCAAAAACACGGCTTTCATCAAGGACATGTTCTCGTCGTCGCTCGAGATTGCCAAGTTCGAAGGCGCCGCGATCCGCACCGTGTCGGGGGTCCGCGGGCAGATCAAGCGCGCCCTGTCCAAGCCGGACGGTCACTTCCGCGCCACGTTCGAGGACAAAGTGCTCCTGAGCGACATCGTCTTCCTACGAGCGTGGTACCCGGTGCGGCCCCGGCGCTTCCACAACCCGGTCACCAACCTGCTGGGATGGCAGCCGATGCGGCTCACGGGGCAGGTGCGGCGGGCGATGGACCTGCGGGCGCCGCAGCTCAAGAACAGCCAGTACCGGTCGGAGCCGCAGCGGCCGGAGGGCGGGCGGCACTTCAACGCGCTGCAGGTGCCGAGGGCGCTGGCGGCCAGCCTCCCCTACAAGTCGCAGATCGTGCGGACGCGGGCGCAGAAGAAGCCGACGTACATGCAGAAGCGAGCGGTGGTCGCGGCGCCGCGGGGCTCGGAGGAGCACAAGGCGCGGGTGCTGATGCAGCAGCTGCTGACGGTGCGCAACGACGCGGCGGCCAAGCGCCGGGCCAAGAAGGAGGAGACGCGGGCGGCGTTCCAGAAGAAGCTGGCGGAGGGCGCGGCCAAGAAGGAGGCGCGCGAGAAGAGGGAGACGAAGGACTTTTGGCGCAAGAATGGGCGCAAGAGGGCTGGCGATGAGGGGGGGGGTGGTGGCGGCAAGCGTAGCAGGAAGTGAAGGGGGGGGTGGAGAGGGAGAGGGATGTCTCTGGAGTTTGCTTTGGAGCAGGTACAACTAGTTGTTCTTTGGGCTACTACAGGCCCTTTTCTTCATTTACATATCAATGCCATTTATGCATCTACTCGACCCTGAGGGTCTGTGATGAGTGACTCCACAAGAGGGCGTGTCCGACGAGTTCTCCAGCGGCCCGAGATGTTTCGAAGCCGACGTGGATTGATGGCCCTTCATGTGTATGGGTAGCAAGAGTGCGATCTATCAGGGCGCAAACTCCTTGTTGAATAGATGCAAGAGTCTCCAGTCGGTGGGGGGGGGTTTACGATCGGAAAGGTCCCAAATAGGCAGTCTTGGCAACACTGGGGAAGTAGGGCCGTATCTTCGCACAGCCTTTTAGCCGGGAACAATCCCCCCGGGCGAATGACTTCTGATTCTACCTCGCGTATCACTTGGGTCTCGAGGTTTTTCTTTTGGTTTTTGTTTTCTGCCTGTTCTCCAAGTGTCCAGTATTTCGCTCAATAGTTCCATCGTCGGCTCGCACACAACTTGATGGGCAATTGTTGAGGCTCCGGACCATATTAAACCCGCAGCTGGTGTATATAAGTCCCACGTCCAGAACTTCAAGATGGGATTTTGGGGCAGCATTGACTCATCACCTTCATCGACACATCACGAGAATAAATATTTCCTTTTCCTTGGGCCATGGCAGCCGAAAGCGCCCCATCGACAGAACATCCCACTTCCATCGCGGACCTATCTGATTCAGAGCTGGCTACCTTGGTATCGGAGAGTCCCAGGTTAGAGAACCAGCCGATTGTGCTGCTTTCTGATTGATATGTAGCCAAGCCATATGACCCAGAATCTGCTGAAGATGCAATCAAGGCAGCGAATGCCGCAAACAGTCCTGGGATCCGCACACCACGCTTTTTGCGCTGGGTACAGCACAACAGCTTGGTCTTCATCGTGATGGATCGAGTACAAGGCCAGACTCTGGAGGCGGCCTGGCCGAAGCTTGGCTGGTATCGCACATTTCGTCTGGCGTTCCAACTAAGACGGTTCGTATCCGATATGAGGTCCCTCACTTCAAAGCTGGCGGGCTCTCTAGCTACGGGCGAGTGCAGGTCCTTTTGGCTAGACGATCACTTTGGGTTACCCGTGGCCGCTACCACGACAAAGGATATTTCGGACTTTTTGTCTTTCTGGCTCGGCTTCAGATCCATCCGCCACGAGATTCAGAAAGGCAGCAGTCGCCTAACATCACAAGGGACGGCGGCAGAAGGAGCAGCAGACTCACTTGTGTTTACGCACCATGATCTCGCGCCGCGCAATCTGATGATCGATCCATCACGGCGACTACGGCTTATCGACTGGGACCTTGCCGGCTTCTATCCTGTCTCCTTTGAGTACGCATCGATGCACAACCTCATCATGCCGCCGCATTGGGGTCTGTTCTCGCGACTCCGGTGGCGACTATTCACCTGGATCTCGGCCGGTCGCTACGAAACGGAAACCCAACAGCCACCCAGCATCCGATTCAGGTTTCAGCGGTTCGGTCCCGGACGGAGACTCAGCATCCTCGCGCGAGAGACCAAGTCGAGGTGGCGACTGGTTCCGTCGTCGGACATGTCAGGTGAAAAAGAAAAGCCATGATTGCGTAGCTCTGCCCACGTCCTGATCTGGAGCGTAGAGTCGTATCGTGATGATGATGATGATGATGATGATGATGATGATGATGATGACGGTGGATGCTACGAGCTGCATGGCGTGCGGGTTGCACCGCGTATAGGATATAGTGCGTGATCATGGTGAGGCGGATGCAAGGAGTCACTCGCAAGCCCATGACTCTCATCACCCCCTCGCCTCTTGTGTCGTGAGCATCAGCGGGCGGCGCACGAGGAGAAAGTCCGAGCCTTGTGGTAGGGTAGGGGGCGTTGATAGGCACTTATCATAGTGGTGCAGACTTGGGCCCTTGGAAGCTGGCGGCAGGGCATATTCAAAAGGCCGAGCCGAGCCTCGTAGGTCGGCCTCATACAGACAAGCTCCAGTCACCGGGGAGGGGGGGAATTCAGCCCTACTAACCCATGATGCGCTGTGCCTCAGCCGAGCAGTGTGGTCTGCCCCCTTGATAAGACGAGATAACTCTCGTCTCTGTGTTGCGGAGGCACATTCGCAAGTTTTAGCTGACAGAGTTTACGCACCGCCGCATGTGACGCCACACAGCCAATAAGGCTCTACCTACAGCCTCGCGCGCGGGGCCTCTTTCTACTTGTAGGCAGAGAGATGCTACAGTTTGTATTATTGTCACATCACGTCGAGTTGCAGCATTGTATCCCTATTGCGACCTGTTTTCTCTAATCCTTCTTATTTTCGCTACCTGCTAGATTCTCCTTTATGATTTTTTAAAGAAGAAAAAAAAAAAAAACTAAATCTTAGAAGAAGAAAAACCCCCCGGTCCCTCTATCACAGCCAAAAAGCACGCCCGGTACCTACCACCCGTGCGAACCCTGTGGTCCGTCGTCACCCCTGCCCTGCGCGCGGGGGGGAGGGGGGGCGGCGTTGACGCAACACTGGCCTTGTCACTGATGTGCGCGGCCTGGGAGGACGCGGCCGGGAGTGCGTGCGTGGTGCCGCGTAACTGTGCAGCCAGTAGTCCCAGTGAGCAAAAATAATGAAACTCCGCCTGGGAGCTTCGTGCGTGAGCGTCTCGGTCTTTTTTATTGTCCATGGCGTGTCAGCCGTTTGCCATGAGCACATTGGCGCACCTTTCCTTTTTTTTTTTTTTTTTTTTTTTTTTTTTCCTCTCTGATCGCCACGGTCTAACGAAACGGGCTTAGCATACTGTCAGCCTTGCGTCGACTCACCTCGTGAGTCACAATTCTTTTCTTTGGAGTCATAACTGATTCCCCCCCCTCTTAGCAACAAAGCAACTCTAATTTCTCCCCCCCCTCCGTACACCTTTTCCTCTTCTGGGAAAACATCTCAGTAAAAAAAACTACCCAAAAGCCCACGCAAGCGCGTGAACGGGGTACGCGTCATTGCCTTGCCCAAGGGCCCAGAACCCGAACCCACTCGAATGTACCCAGACCTAAAAACGTGCCCTGTCCGACCCGCTGCCACTCGCCCAAAGCCTGTGCCATTTCTTTTGCCCGCTGCGTCCTCGCATCGACCTGGGCCCGGGTGCCGTTCCCGCCGTGCCGGTTGACGTCTCCCTTGATTCCTTCAAGGTGCACGCACTTGTCTGACTCTTTTTTTTTTTTTTTTTTATGTTGACCATCTGATTGTTTTTTTTTTTTGGTTTGACTGTATTGTACTTTTTCTTTTATTGATCTACTCATTTCTTTTTCCTTTTCGTGTGAGGCTAGTCTCCACTCACGTTTTCCTGGTCGCCGTTCTCAATCGAGCAGGCCGGGACATCTTTTTGACAGTCGTCTCCCGTCTACGTATTCGCGAGGCGCACCATTTCTCACGGCTACTGTACACATCAGTGAAAAAAAAAATTAAAATAAATAATATTGAAACCCCGAGACCCTTTTTCCATCATCTATATAACATTCTTCATCCCCTCCCGTAAATCATATGCCCACCCACTGCCAAGACCTCCAAGCTACCTCATCGCCAACCATCTTCACTTACACCACAGTTCTGCATACAGAGCCTCTCTCTCTCTCTCTCCCACACACGTACAAACTCCCCCAACCATGACCGCTCATCTCGGCTCCAACATCAACGCCGTCCAGGTCGCCGACCGCCAGCACATCGGCCCCATGCTCGAGGGCATCCTCCACGGCACCGATCGCAAGCGCCAGCTCGCCGTCCTCCACGACGAGAGCACCGCCAGCAGCCGCCGCTCCTCCCTGTCATCCTTCACCAAGCCTCTGCTCTCATCCTGGCGCAAGGGCTCCTCCTCTTCATCATCATCATCATCACCGTCGTCAGCCAAGCCCGTCTCGCCAGACGCCGTCGCCCACGCGACCTGCTCGAAAGAGAAGCGCAGCCAGTCGGTCCTCTTCGGCACGGGAGGCGGCCGCGCTGGCATGACTCGGTTGATGTAATCACATCGAATCAGGAAGAAGAGAAGGGGAAGAAGAAGAACAGGAAAAAGATTGAAAGAAAAAAAACCAGCGATTGATTAGAAAACGGCAGTGTTTCGCTGCCGTATACCCGCCTTACACGACCATGATACGACCTTATAATGACTCGCCAGAAGCAGGGAGCTCTCGCGGCGGCAGCATATGAATACGAAGCTGCAACGGAGCTCCCTTCGTCATGGCCTACTCGCATTTTCTACGCGACGATTTTTCGGGGCCTCTTCACTTGTTGCACGTCGGCAAGGGATGAAGGCAGTTTGTTTTGACTTGTTTAAGCTCTTGTGACGACGATACTCGTCATCTACCAAATAGCTTTCGAAATATCTTTACTTACAAATATAATTGCTTCGAATCAAATATTTATAATCACTACCGTCTTCATCAATGCATCTTGTTTCATCATTTCTCGTAAGCTTCCCGTATCTATAACCTCGCAACGCCAGTGAACCCGCCTCTCGATACCATGACCACAGTTCTCGGTCCGCGTTCGACATCATGAATACCCTGATAGCGGCTGCCTAAAAACTATCATTCAATATATCCTCATTCATCTTGACCAATGTCGGACTATACTCCGATGACGCCGGGTTCGCCCCTGCATCCGTCAAGATGTCGTCCACTATCCGCTTGCTCGCCTCTCGCGCTATCGTTCCTCTCATTAGCCCACCATGACCGTCCACGCCAAGCACGGACGCAACTCACCCGGTGTCCGCAGCAGCTTCGACGGCGGCAGCGCAAACTGTATCGTCTTGGGCGGGCTCATGCCCCCGTACAAGTCATCGTCGTCATCGTCGCCATCGCCGTCGCTGCTCTCCCAATCGATCTCGGGCTTTCCCTTGCCCTTGGTTGACGACCCGCCCGTTAGCGCCTGCCTTGTCTTCTTGCTCATCGGCGTCTGCACACTGACGCCCGGTGTCCTCGGCCCCCGCGAGACCGCCGCCGCCGCCGCCGCTCCCCCTGGCGTGTGTCGTAGCCGTCCTCCAGCCGCTACCGAGCTAGACCCGGCGCCGACGCCCGACTTGTAAGGCGTCAGGAACGCCTCGCTGCGCAGCTGCGGGATCGCCATCTCCGGGGACGACGCCGGCGAGTCCTGCCACACCGAGGCCGTGGTGAGCGCGCCGCTGCGCAGGGGCGTGCTCTGGGCCGCCGTCGCCGGCCGGTGTGGTGTCGCCTGCACCCTGTACGTCTTGTCCAGCATGCGGTGCATCAGCGGGTCTCGACCGCCCGTGGCCGGATCACGGCTGCGCTGGTCCAAGAGCGCTTTCGGCGTCAGGGTCACGTCGGGCAGGCGGGCCGTCTGCTGCGCGAACAGTATGGACGAGTCATCCTCCTCCTCGTCTTCTTCGTCCTCGAGCACGGTCGTCCCCTCATCGTGCCTGCTTCCTGCTGCCCTGCTCTCATCGCTCCTCATCTGGTGCCTCGTGGCCTTGTAGGGAGAATCGGCCCGAGACATTGGCCGTGGCAATATTCCGATGGTCCTCGTCGACGATGACGCGGGGCGCGGCGTGCTTCCCGCGAGCTCTGCATCGTCAATCATGGATTCGTCGTCGTCGTCGCCGGCGGCCACTTGAGAGGTGTGATATCGATTCGGAGTGTCGTTTTCGCGTATCTGGTCTGCCTCTTCTCCGACATCTCTCACGGCTGTGCTATCCTCCATGATGGTCGACTCGTCGTTGGCCAGCTCCTCGTACCCCGAGAGCGACACATTGGCCGAGGCCTCGAAGAATTGTTTCCAGAACTGCGGGCGTTAGCCTCGGTCAGCCTTCTTGTCTTGCTCCAGGCGAGGGGAGAAGAAGCCAAGCAGGCCACGAGTCGTACCTTGGACGCCTCCCATATTGCTTTTGAGTTCTCGCCATACTGCTCCACCACGGGCAGGATGCTCGTCGTGACGATTCTGTGCGCCTTGCTAAAGTTGTGGTCGATCTCTGCGCTCTAGTCAGCCACACGTATCATCCCCCCAATCCCCCGCAGTGCAGGTCTTGTGGCCGCTTCCCGGGCTGCGGCGGCAGTGTCGCACCTTGTAGGGTGAGCGTGATGGATTGCTCGAGGCGCTCCAGCTCCTCCGTCTGTGAGAGACTGCGCGGTGCCACGCTCGGTCGGGCCATTCTCCTGTTGGGCACGATACCGGTCTCATTCGATTGGCATTTACGAGGCCGTGACAATTCGCTTGCGTGCCTACTTTTCGTTGGGGGATTATCGAGTGACCGTTTGTGCACACGCGGGCCAGTCAACTCAACTCGAAAGTGTTGATGATGGTGGAGACGCGCCGGCCGGCGCGAGACTGACGATAGACAGCTTACCCTATACTCGCATATACTACGTTGGAAACCCTAACCAGGAACAGATGCACCCGATTGCTTCTAATGCTATCTCCGGTTATAATAACTTGGTTTACTTTGTAGACTTTTATGGGCGGTTCAAGCCTGTTTAGAGCATCCTATAGGATAAGTTAGTAACAACGGAGTAGTGTCTCTTCCTGGTGCATATTTTTGTACAGCATCCATAACGCTTGCATTAATGCAGGAGTGGTTGATGTAGGTTTGTTAGGCCTACAATCCCTATACAATACAGGATAGGTAGGCGGTCATAACCGGCCGCAGCTTCGATGGCACTCTCCCCTCACGGGCAATCAACCGTCGGATGAAGGCGTAGAAGGCGAACATGTTGCACCGATGGCAATACACGTATCGAGCTTTCACGGCCCCCTTCTAAGGGTTCGGCGAATGTCCCTGACCCGACGCAACGTATCTACCGTGTGAGCCACGAAAGGCGTCGACGGGTGACTCTATGCATGTAGTGTACAGTAGAGTGCATGCGAAGGTCACCCTGTGTGCACATATATATGACCAAAAAACAAAAGATTCGGCTCGGGTCGGCCCGTAGTGTGAAGCAGGCCCCATCCTTCTTTTTATCGTATACATGCACGCAGGGGTAATAAACATCAGCATCTACGAGAGGAGGGGCGGATATACAGCGTCACAATCGCTATACCCGTCAAACATCCATGCCAGCCCGACCACCCGGCTAGAAATCTAGACCACGGTCATGCATAAAGACCGTACCCCAGACGGCGTTACTCCTCTGGCCCCCACGTCGAATGATGGTAGCACGAGATGCTGTTCCACGGGGTCCATGACGCTGTTCATCAAGTAAGTGTCCCGCCCTCACCTGAGATTTCTCGCCCTCACCTGTGATTTCTCGTCCGGTTCCCATCAAGGCCATAGAATCATATCGTACGTCTCTCCATTCGAAACCGTACTTCGACTTCACTCCTAGAGCCACTTTCCAAAAAATAGCGACGGAAGGACGTAAACATCGCCACGGGAAAGAATGTCGCGTCTCATCGACAAGCTGCCCGAGCCGGAGCGCATACTAGACAAGAAAATCATTGTTCTGAGTCGCAGCCGGTGAGTCTCAGACGTACTGGTCTGGCATGGCTACCGGGGAGGGAGGCTTTTGTTGCTAAGCAATCACCCCAATCCTGCAGCGTCGGCACTCTTTCCATGTATGACGCCTTCAAGATGCTGGGTTTCAAGCCGTACCACATGTACGAGTGCTTCATCCAAGGCGTCACGCACATGGGTCTGGCCGACGAAGCCCTGCGCGCCAAGTTTTACGGTCGGGGAAAGCCGTACGGCAAGGCAGAGTTTGACAAGTGGCTGGCCGCATACGATGTAGGACTGCTCACTATTTCTGACTGTTTGGACCATTGAGTGAAGAACGAAGAAGAAGAAGAAGAAGGAGGAGGAGGAGAAGTAGATGAAAAGGGAATTGAACGCTCACTGACTGTGGAACTAGACCATTATAGAGGTGCCCCAGTTCTTCGTCGCCGAGTTCATCGAGTTCTACCCGGACGCCAAGTTCATCCTCACAGAGCGCGACCCCGATGCCTGGGCCAAGTCCATCACCGCCGGCGTCAGCATCTTCCAGTCAGGAATCGCAGCCCCCTCCTACCGCGCCTTGCAGCTCGTCGATCGCACGCACATCATCTACGCCGGCCTCATCAGCAACTTTTTCGGCATCATGTTTCATGGCCGCGGACCCCAGGGCGGCATGGCCCTGGCGCAAGCCGACATGGCGCAGGAGTGAGTGCACACCCCCTCAAAGGACCCCGGCAGAGAAAGACCGAAAGATACCGGGTATGTACGACTCACGCAGATTTCTGTGACTGACACGAGGTACTTTTTTTGCGCAGCGGCGAGCTCGCGAGACGGAGGCTCCCCCGAGACCGGCTGCTCTGCGTCAAGCTCGAGGACGGCTTCGGGTGGGAGCAGATATGCCCGTTCCTCGGCGTCGCCGTCCCGGAGGAGAGGTACCCCCGCGGAAACACGCCCGAGCAGCTGCAGCGGCTCTTTGACGACCTGATCATGGGCTGTGCGGTCGCGACTTGCCGCAGGCTTCTGGCCATGGTGGCGGTGCCGGCCGTGGCCGTCGGCGCGTGGCTCTACATGAAGTGAGGAGAGTTCACTGGGCGTGCCTGCATCTGCCGTCTGAGGGATTGCGAGCAGTCAAGTGTTTTGTTTTCGGCTGTTGGATTCTTCGCGGCAGCGTATATAATGCTGGTTCAATGAGAGAAAGCTTTTTGCGTTTGCATGTTCGTGTCGGCGGCGCAGGAAGATCACCATCATGACTCAACTGGGGAGGGGGCCGAAAGTCGGCAGTCCTGATCGGCATTCATCGCGGATTCCATCATCTTCCTCTTCCAGAAGCTTCTCGCCATTGCAATCAAGGGCGTGTATATCGACTAGCGTCAATGTGCTCGTCAAGGAAAATCATCACCGTGTCTGATTCTTGTAGCTTCGCCAAAAGGGCGCAAAAGGCGCACCACCACCACCACCACCGTGATTGACCAATTTTCAGCCCCACCGAAATCCCATCCGCCGCCGTCGCAACAATGCAGAGAGTTCAGCTACTTAGTAGCTGTAGATATAACTCCCACGCCGCCCGCATCACAATTCAAGACAGGTCCTTTACACGCTCCCTTCACAAACCTCATACGCAAACATGGCCGCCGCCACCGCCGCCGCCGTCGCGCGCACACACCTCGCCTTCCACCACAATGCCAAGCTCCTCCGCCTCACCACCTCCGTCATCTCCTCCCGTCCCTTCTCCGCCCTCGAGGACGCCAACCGGCAGCTCTTCAAGGACGGCTCCGACGGCGACCACGTCGTCGTCACCTCCGCCACCGTCTTCCACCCCCAGGGCGGCGGCCAGCCCTCCGACCAGGGCACCATGACCTCGTCTTCCTCCCCCTCGGCGGCCTTTGACGTCCGCGCCGTCCGCATGGACGCCGTCCACGACGGCCAGGTCCTCCACCTCGGCCGCTTCTCCTCTTCCTCCTCCCCCGCATTCCCCCCCAACACGTCCGTCGAGCAGTCCATCGACGCCGAGAAGCGCCTCTACTACTCCCGCCTCCACACCGCCGGGCACGTCCTCGGCGCCGCCGTCCGTCACCTCGTCGAGGACTCCATCCCGGGCTTCGACGAGCTCAAGGCCTCGCACTTTCCCGAGAGCGCCGCCTGCGAGTTCCAGGGCAACATCGAGGCCCGCTGGAAGCCCGAGATCCAGGCCCGCCTCGACCGGTACGTCGCCGCCGCCATGCCCGTCGAGATCGACTGGTGGGACGCCGACGAGTTCCGCAGCAACGGCCTCGAGCGCCTCATCCCCGACCCCTCCCTGCTGGCCCCCGGGGAGACCAAGTTCCGGGTCGTCAGGATCGTCGGCGCCGAGGTCTACCCATGTGGCGGTACGCACGTCGACACCACGGACCTGTGTGGTGAGGTGACGGTGCGAAAGATTGCCCGCAGCAAGGGCATTAGCCGCGTTGGCTACGCCGTGAAGCCGTGAAAGTTCTTCTTCTCTAGGAGGAATCGGACTGTTAGAGCCAATGTAGGCGTGTAATTCGTGATTAGTGTTTTATAGATGTGCGGGCTGTATACATGGGAACGCGACAATGGGCAGACAGACGCGTTATATAGAGATGATTTATGATAACTATATGGACAAATTGTCACCAAATGAACATTTCGATGTCGACTGTTTTGGCTCTGCAAGCTGTACGAAAAGGAGTCGCTTACCGGTAGCCCTCTCAATGGTCACAAAGCACATCGACAGCGGACGTGTACCGTTCGCTCCTTGAGATTAGGGTTTAAAAATGAAGCCTCTCATCGTCACATCATGTCATTATGCATCGCCATCATATGTAGTAATTATCGAGATCCAGCCTCGACAGCAGCTGCGCTACCATGCCCTCATCCCCAATACCCGCGGTCGCAAGGGCTCCTCCGCCCCCGCCCCCGTCCTTGGCCTCGACCTTGGACTTTTCCGACAAGCTGCGACAGACACTTATGAATATCTGTATCTTCTCTCTGAATTCGCGATACATTTCCTGCGCCGGTCTACTCCCGACATTGTCCGCTGAACGACTCCTCTTGTCAGACTTGGCATACTCTAGTATACCCTTAAAGATGTCTTCCAATAAATTCAAGATTGGTTGCTGTCTTTGACGCAAGAAGAGACCGCTCATTATCGCACGAAGAAGTTTGCCGTGTAGTTGCTGCAGCTGCAGCGGGCTCGGCGGCTCTTCAGTGACTGCAGCACTGCTCAGTCTTGACAGGGTAGCTTGCATTTCGCCCAGGCGACGCTCAAAAATCTGCCAGGGGACCGATATTGCAGTGTCTAAAAAGTACCCCGCCACACTTGAGACGAAGATGCGCGATTCCCGAACAAGGCGATACTCTTCATCGTTGAGTTCATATCCGTATAAGCGATTGGTCCATAAACTCTGTCGAAACAGCTCATCGACCACGTACATCATTCGCAACACTCGCAGAAGGAGTCTGAAAATCCGGTCGTACTGTAAGAGAGTTACTGGCGTGATGACGCTACTCAACGCAGGAGGCGTGGTGTACTGAAGACAGAGAAAGTCCATGGCCTCGAGCGAGCCTGGATCCATGCACCTGTCAATCTCCTCTGGCGAGAGATTCCGCACAGCAAAGCTCAAGTCGCCTGGGAGCTTGTCGGCGGCCCCGCGTTGCTTGTTGACAGAGCTTGGGCGCTCACCATGGTAAGAGTCGGTCAAGATTCCCATCAGAGCAAGCCGTAGCTCTGAGCTGGCAGGCGGCCATGTGTCACGCCCACTGAGACGCAGACCCATCACGCCGCCCTGTCGAGCAGTGCCTGCCTGCCTCTCGGCAGATTCGAGGTCGGGATTGAATAGTGCTTGTGAGAGTCTGGCACTGAATAAGCCGTTTCCGAGCATGTGGAAATTCCTGTGTAGCTGTAGGTGACCCAACAAGTCATGCTCGGTGAGGAGAAGCCGCATGTGCTCTTGATTGATGAACCGTGCCTGGGCTGACACCAAAGGTCCAAAGGACAGTAACGGTAGCAAGGACCAATGAGGCGTGAGGCTGCTCTCGATGCTCTCAGACGTCTTTCGGTCGAGTTGACAGCGCACAATTTCGCATAATATGTCCCGTGAAGTGTCATCTCGGAGTGGTTGCTGTAAACGTTTGATGGACGCGTTGATTCGGCTCTCCATTTCTTGCTCATCGACACCAAAGAATTGAAGGTCGTGCTGCTGGCCTCCTTGTGCCAGTCCATCATTTTTCGAAAGCGAGAAACTGATTTCTCCAGATCTGTAATGATCGATCGCTGCAGCCATTTTTTCTTTGAAGCGCGCTACTTGGTTCTCTTCGCTCGAGATGGTGCTCCAGTCAAACAACCATTTTGCCTCTGGCGGCTGCTGTGAAGCAGTAATGCGCATATTGGGTAGGACATGGTCAGGATGGTAAGCCTGAATGAACCTGAGATTCTTTCCTGCCTCAAAGATGGACTGCGCAAGATCGTCTGGCACGAACGAAGGCATTCTTGAGCGGTCCAGACGAAAATCGACATCTTCCACTTGACGACCAAAATCATCAATGTATGTCTCGGTGTCGACCTTGACAAACCATTTTCTGGATCCTACATCAGTCCTGGACAACGGAACGCCCCGCTCGGCCTTGGTGCCAATCCATTCCTGCAAGAATTCTAGCCACGGCATAGACACCCGCTGCAGGAATTCACGCATCATATCGCGTATGTATCGGCTCTCAGCATCCGCCTGGGACGCATGCTGAAAGATGACGGATAGCAGGTCATGATCGCCCATTTCCGGGTTGACTTGCGCGACCAGTGCCACCAATGGCTTCACGATCGCTGCTAGACATCCAACTGTCGCCTGCAAGTGAAGCAGAGATGCAGGATGAGCCCTGTCGACAGTCACAAATCTGTGCACCACGCGTAGCACCTGGTTGACGGCGCTGGCGAGGGCCACACGGCACGGACTTACGCTTTCTGTGTATGATGTCCGCACATAGGACAAGAGCTGCGTGATGCGCAGGCCGCATGCGAGGCACTTCTCCTCGATGCCGACCAAGACGCCGCGCGAGTAGCCAGATATCCTAAATTCGGGCAGCGATCGTCGAAAAGTCGAGGCGGATTCATCGCGGACGAACAGCAGGGACTCTTTTCCAAGAGCCATTGACAGCAGCCCAGAAAGGTATGCTCTTGTTTGGACGACCGGAACATTGGTATTCTTGAGATTCAAGGGGTCCGTTGACAGGGATAGAGCTGCGTCGTAGGCCGCAGTTCCAGCCTCGCTGAGTAGGAGTGGCTTGTGGGGTATCGCCTCACCGGTCTCGAACTCCTCCCAGGTGCGGTGAGCAGGAGGCGCCGGGGGAGGCTCGTCCAGGTCCATCCACGTATCTACCCCGATGCTTGAGCCCGCCGTTGAATCGCTGATAGAGAGAGGCTCGTCGATAAAAGGCTCCTCGGCGACAGGGTCGTCCTGCTTAGCCGACTCAATCGGCTCGCCAGGAAAGACTGGAGCTTTGAAGAGGCCATTGGGTTCGGCAATGATTGGCCGTACATTCGCAAAGTCGATATCCGCAGGTTCGGTAGCTTAGTTTACGCGTATAAAGTAAGCAATGGTTCTCGCAAGGCCAATGAAAGAAGACAAAAAGCTGCAGGCGAACAAACATTCTTTGTGCAGGGCGAAGAAATCGGATCGAGGATCCGTCGCCAATGACTGTAGCCATCCCGACTTCTGCCTGAAATCTGGCACGGCAAAGAGGTTCACACCATTTTCGCTGCCAGACATGGCTTCCTCCGCTAGGACTCGACACCATGAAAAGCGATAAATCGAGTTGGCGGCCTGGCCAACGGTGGTACTATTGTGAGGTTTGAGATGGTGAGGGACGCGGTCGCGCTCTCGATTTGTAGCATCAGCAGGCGGCCCCGCGCTAATAAAAGCGCGGCGGAAGAGGCGATTAATTATACACACAGCATGACAACTTTATTAAATATTAACCCAAGTCCATGCCAAGATTTTTCTGAAAAAAATTAGTGATAATTGCAAGGAAATTTTCTTATCTTTATTATATGTTCGATAGGATTTCCGCTTTCTAAGTTGTCTCTATGAAGTTTGAGCCGAGCTCATCAACCGTTTGGATATTCGATGCGATGCTGATGAGCCTTTAACCTTGTATGGGACTAAATCGAATCAAAAGCAAAATGCGGACCATCGTTATCTTCCCCTTTGAAACCGTCGCTAATTTGCGTACTAATCTATTGATACGATACGGGCCAAAACCTATCTCTATTCAACCCTACGGCTTCAACACGGCATATCGCTTCACCCTCTTGTCATTGAGCGTCAGGTGTTCCGGCTGCAGATTCGCAAAGACCCGCCCCGGATCGTAGAGCTGCTGAATCTCGAGCAGCCTCTTCAGCTTGTCCGGCGCGTATCCGGAAAAGATGTCTTGCCAGGCAGCCGCATAGTTGGGGTAGATGAAGCGGTGCTCGGCGTTCATGCTCTTGGCGACTGCATTTATGCGGCCATGGATATTCTGCGTCGTCTCCTGTATCAAATTGTCGTCTTCGCTCTGCTCATAGTATAGGGTAGTGCTGAGGACTGAGACGAGGTCAGTATCATGCAGTCTCACAAACGACGGATCAAGAGACAGGGACAACTCACGGCAAAGCGGCCCATCCTCCCCTCCAAGGCCAAAGGCGTTGCCGGCTTTGGCAGACAAGTCCAGCTCGTCTGTCGTGAGAAATTGAATGTTGGCGCTCGGCTGGAAATCGAAAACGAGACTCGGGAGCGGCGCGACTTCCTCCACAAAGAATTCAAGGAACTTCTTTAGGATCTCGGGCCTACATTTCATGGTCGACGTCGCCCAGTGCTGCCTTTTTCCCCTTACGTGTCAGTCCCGGAGACGCGGAGATACTTCAAACGGGAGACTTTTTCGCTCTTACCTGTGTTGATCTGGAACAGTCTCCGTCATGGTCTTGGCATATTTCCCCGGAGTGGCTTTGACTCTGTTCGACCAGATCTTCGGGAAGCGCTCTATGCCCTTGAATGCTGGTGACAGGCCGTCGCCCTTGCTGTGGACGGGCAGGGTGCCGAACACAAAAGTATTCACACGCTGCAATTGGGCTATGACGAACCACGCATGCGCGTCCTTGTCGGTCTGCGCCTTGCTGATGAACGTGGACATCTCGGCGCCGGCGCTGCTCAGAGAGACGGAGTAGCCAAAAAGCTCGAAGAGGCGCCAGATGCCCCTGCCGAGCAGCGCCACAGCCGATGCGACGTTCGGAACCCACGAGCCATGCGCGACTTTGCGCTTCTGCAGGTCTGATATGCCGCCGATGGGATGCACGGCCATGCCGCCCCAGAATGACTCGGAGGGATACGTGATGAGGTCGAATCGGGTAACGAGACCGAAGCTGCTCCCGCCTCCGCGCAGGGCAAAGTACATGTCCGGATCGGAAGTCGGGTTCACATTGGTTAGCGTCCCGTTGGGGAGGACCACCTGTCTCGCAGCGTCAGGCAATTTCTTCAACTCTCTAGACATTGGGGCTGCCAATTTCTTCAAACTCACCTCAAAGTTGCGAATCTTGTCCATTGCCCAGCCGTGGCGCCGTGAAACAAAAGATATCCCGCCTAAAAAGAAGGAAAGAAGGAAGGAACCCTATGTCAGCATGAAGCAAAGTCAAAACATAGCTGAGCGAAGCGTCTTCACACCTCCAAGCATGTAGCCTCCCACGCCGACGGATGAATCCCGCCCGCCGTGGACCGCAAGACCAACGCGCTCAAGCTCGTCATAGACGCGGCCCCAGCGATTCCCGGAGCCGACCGAGACGGTGCTGCCGTCCTCCGAGACCTGCACTTGGTTCAACCGCCTCAGGTCTATGACGAGGCCTCCCTGCCGGGTGTTGGTACCGAGCGCGGCGCTGTGGCCGCCGCTCCTGATGGCAAAGGGGCAACTGTGCTGCCTCACGGCGAGGACGATATGCGAAGCGCCCTGCGCGGTGGTGGGCTCGACGACGCATTCTGGCACGAGGTCTCGCTGCTGATACGCGACAAGGCCTTGGTAGAAGCTATCTGGGATGATGCCATTGTGGACAATCACGCTATCGGATGCGGTCGAGGCGAGATCATGACACTAGTAGAGGGCACAAGGTGAGAAGAGGGCTGGTTTCGAAAGGGCGGTCTAACATACAGCGAGCCGGCAGCGCTCCGCGTCCGTCTGATCCAAGGCGGACGCTATGGGTATCTGCTGCTGCTGAAGTAGATCAATAGCTTGGTAGCGAGGCTGAGCCTGCTCATCTGCTGCGGCCGCGTTCAGTGCACTCAGAAGCAAGCACAGCGGCGACAAGGCCCGGCGAACCAGCATGGTGATCCGCAGCCGAAACGAGGGGCAAAGGCGTTGAACAAGTCTTCTACGTTGGTGGTTTGCAGGCCGGAACTGCGCCAAGAGCGGACAGTCTGCGCGTCAACGGATAATGCGACGAATTGATAGCCCGGAGAAGAAGATTGTGTGAGGCCTTGGACGGCTCGGTATCAAGCAGCTTTATATCATGGCAAAAATGTAAAGAAGATGTGCATCTCGTGCGCAAGCAGCATCGTATACCTACTTGGTTAGCCTCACCGTTCTGTCGTTTCGCGCCCCTTTCCAGGCCGGCTCTGAATTCGCCATTCCCAACGGCGCAAGTGCCGTGACCCAATCTACTTTGCGACACGTCCGGGGGCGCCGTTCGCGACGCCGAGCCAAGATTGACAAACCCCGACATGCGCCAGGGCTGACGAGGCCGCCGCTCGCGCCATGTTCGGACGGGGGCGAGTTTCGGCTTTATGAACCCTGCTCCCATCCAACTTTTCTGCGGGCCTTGCCCTACAGGGATAGAAAGACCTGGTCAAACGGGAGATAAAAAAAAAAAACCAGCCATTCGTATAAAAAGTATGTATGCATAATAGCTTTACTATTAAAGAGCATACTATCTTGATAAAAAAAAAAGGTCTTATGACTGTATTTACTTATACTTTTTTTTATAGTATAGTGTACTTCTAATATATACTATTATTTCTTATGAATATTATTATCTCTTATAAATGTTATTACCTCTTATTCTTTTTTTATTATTATCTTAATAAATAGGACTAATAGCCGACTTTCTCCGTCCAGCCCTTGCCGATCACTAGTTTAGCCTTGCTTTTTTCTATCCGCGTACTGCTCTCAACGAGAAGCCCAAGGCTAATTAGGACGGAGAAAGGCGCAGGGTTTATCAGTTTCCTTTGAAAGCTCTGCAGGGACTCGGAAGCATGCTTCAGCGTATTATGTAGGTTTGTTGTGATTGAGGGTTAGGGAATCTCAAGAAGAGGCTTGCAACTGTTGGTCGCATAAAACATAAGACTTGTCCTGCCGGACGACTCTACCATTTGCATGTTAACAAGACACAATCGCAACTTCATTAGAATACAAACTCAATTCAAAAGAGGTAATTTGTAACTTTGTCGCTTGATATATTGACGGAGCGGGGTTTTTTTTTGGTAAATCCGACAATAAATCGGAAATAACTTTCCGCAGACCATTACTAAGCATTAATTTGCCTCCACGCCTCTCATCTCTACGAGGTCTCGGGGACAGCAGGTTTCATGCGCTTCGCTAATCTCGTCATGCTACCTGCGACCGCCATTTGCTCCTCTGCCTATCTGCCGCTTGATAGTCCACTAGCCGCTTGATCTACAGAGCAAGCGCCGATGATAGACCCGGCGACCATGGCTGTCGCGATGACAAACGTCCGGGCCAGCCCGCTCGAGTATGACTGTCCAACCTGGCCTGAATACTGGCGCGGAACGTGATCGGGCAAGTTCGTAGCCCAATTGTCGAGGATAGAGGGAGGATCGAAGCCCGGAAAGCCCCTCGTGTAGATGGCGGACAAGCTCGTTGGCAAAGGCCGTTTGTGCGATGCTCACAAATAGCAAGCCTCTGATTGCCTGAGTGAATGCCAGCGGTTAGTACGTCTTTTATGCTAACGGCAGCTTGCATAGTAATGATCGGCTGCTACTGTCTTGTGTCGATGCCGAAGTTTACGCTAGATTCGTGTTAGAATTCGAAGGTAATGTGAACAGAGGTCGACGCTCCAATGGAACGCTGTGGGCCATGATGAGGAGCGCGGTAAAGGAGACCAGCATTGCCGACGCAAACTTGGTTTGAGGGAAAACTATGGCTGGCTAGAGACATATATCAAGCAGACACGCGTTTGCCTCGAGATCACACATGGTAGCAAGTCTTTGCTCGCGTGTCTAGCAACAATGTGAGTTCTGTTTGACGCGGGCATCACAGATTGACTTTGTGAGACAGTCACAAGTGTTGGTTTTTCCAAGTATACACGTGCGTAGACAAGACTCGCGTCTCTGATCCTGGCCTTGGCTGCCTAAATCGTGTAAAACCAAAGGCCTGGGGAAAACAAACGATCAGGGGCTTGAGAGGACAATCCGGAACATTGAGGCTTCGCCTGGAACATAGATCTTGACATGCTACTTAAAGAGACTTACATGGGAACCGAGTCGGGGGACTACTAATCTCACTAGCTTTCCATTTCAGATGAAAGATACACTCGCTCGTAAGTACGTGTAGATGTATTCAGAAGTCGAGATTGAGTACTACGAGTATTTTTATTTTATTTTTTATTTTTTTTTTTCGTAGGAGATTCTCTCTCAACCTCACGCAGGCATATGGTTTCCATCATGTCGTGGTGACGCGGTAGTAACATAGGAGCAATCTTGGTGTTCTATTACAGGACAAAACCACAAAAATAATTATTTAGAAGCGAAACAAAATACCATTTGATCTTTATCTAAAGGAAGCCACTAAGAACTAGTAATTTTTTAATTGCTCTCTAGTAGTCATTCGGTTTAGGTTTCCAGAGCTCAAAGCCATATCGCGATAGACAGGCCCACTAACTACTAAGAAGTACAAGACGCGGTAACTGAGAGGCAGCCACGTGTAGATACAGTAGATTAGATGGTGGTCAGTGTACAGTGTAGCTTCAGCCCCCCAAAAATCAACAGCATTCCAACAATTTACACCTCTGACCAGCATTTTTCTCCTCCAACTAAGCATCTACTCATCAGGCAGTCAACGAATTTCAAACATCTACCAACAACCCTTCCTCACCACCCCTCATCATGCCTCCGCGAAAACGCCCTCGCGGGCCCAACACCACCACCGCGCCCTCCACGCCCGCTCGCGACGATGACTCCATGGACGTCGACACGCCCCGGGCGCCGCTCGGCTCGCCCGTCAAGGAGGACATGACGGGTCTCAATGCCATGTGGACCGACGACCAAGTCTCCTCTCTCTTCAAGGGCGTCATTCGATGGAAACCAGCCGGTATGCGACCATCTCTTATCAGCCCCCCCTTCCCTCTACCATCGTCGCCTCAACTGACGCGGAAAAAGGCATGCACAAGCACTTCCGCATGCTCGCCATCTCCGAGCACCTGCGCAACCACGGCATCGACCCCGACCGCAACCCCCACACCCGCATCCCCCACATCTGGCACAAGCTGCGCGCCTACTACAACCTCTCCGTCATCGACGACCGCGAGAACATCGACGACGACGACGGCCACCACCACCAACACCAACACCACCTCCCCCACCACCACCACGGCGACGGCGAGCGCTACCTCGAGTTCTCCCTCCCGCGCCATGCCTATCGCGAGCGCATGATGCAGCGCGCCCTCGCCGACCCCAGCGAGGCGCCCACATCCCCTCCGCAGCTCGACTTGTCCCCCCCGCCGCGACAGCAGCAGCAGCAGCAGCAGCAGCAGACGACCGCATCTCCCGCCGCAGCCGCGACGCAGCCGTCATCGTCGTCGACGTATCGCCGCGGCGGCCAGCAGAGAGGCCAGGGCGGCATCAAGAGGCGCCGCACGATGAACAAGGCCCGCGCGACCGAGGACACCGAGGACACCGAGGGCGGCGGTACGGACGCCGTGCAGTCGCCCCCGCCAAAGGTGCAGAAGCGCCGCGGCAGGCCGCCGCGCCAGCCGAGCAAGGTGCCGCCGAGCAAGGCCGCCGGCGGCGCGGACACCACGGAGGAGGAGGATGACGATGAGAGCAGCGATGGGGATGATGGCAGCGACGACGACGACGACGATGAGACTAGTGAGGAGGTGGAGAGGAGCACGCCTGTGAGAAGAGGCGGGCGAGGCCGTGGACGTGGACGCGGAGGGCGCGGAAGAGGACGCGGAAGAGGCAGAGGTGCGTGATGGAAAGAGGCGTAGATACGATTTCATTTCATCTGCAGTCGTTATGCCAAGGTTCAAAAAGAAGGAGCCAAAAAAAAAGAACAAAAGACGCTATGCCCAAGTTCTCCATCTAGATTGTCAATATACATGTATACATATACACATGGCAAGGAAAAAATCCAAATGCTAATCCAAATCGTCGCCGTTCTCACTTAACTCCGCCTGCGTCGGCGGCCGCACTGTCTCCCATTCCGCATGATACTCAAGCTCGTCCGCCCACGCCCTGCCCGCCGGATACACGCTCTCGACGCTTAGATTCGTCCTCCGCACTGGCACTGGCGTCACTACCCCCGCGCGCCGCGGCATACCCGCCGGCGCTACCAGCTGCAGCATCTCCCACATCTGCGCCTCCGCCGCCCGGCTTGCCAGGCCGTCTGCAACATCCGCCTGGCTCTCCTGCCGACGCTCCGCCACGACGCGGCGCTTCATGGCGCGGCGCAGGCCGGGTAGGTCGCGGATGCCGCTGTCCGGACACCAGAAGGCGCAGTTGATCTCACGGTTGACGGCGCGCTGCTCCTCGTCATCCGGTAGGTGGCGTCGCGAGCCGCGGGGCTCATACGCCGAGTCATCGCTACAGGGAATCGATTCGTCGTCATCACTGCTAGACGGTATCGACTCGATTTTAACCGGATCGTCCTCCGGAGCTGGCTCGATACCGGTGAGGTGAGCCTCGACCTCATCATACCCCATCGGCTCCTCCTCGTCCGAGTCGCGGTCCGGCGGGTCCTCATACACGTCGAGCCGCAGCCTCCGGGCGCTCGTTATCCATGTTTCTTCCGCGCTGTGCGCCAACCCGAGCGAAGCAATAGCCGCCTCGACGTCTTTCCTCCTGACATAATTCTTCGTCCCCGGGAGAAACTCCGACTTGGCTCTAATCCTCGACATGCTAATAAATAGCGTTGTGTGTACGAGCCGCCGCGTGATGGACACTGCTAGAGAATAAAAGTCATCGAGCGTCGTCGCCCAAATCGACGGCGGCATCTCGTTGATATACTGCCAGTTGCTTGCCGGAATGGAAGAGTTCATAAATATCCGGTCCGATAGCGCCAGCCACCGCGACACATGAAAGAGTTTGACAAATGCCGGAGCCGCGGCGTCTGCGTCCTGCTGCGCCTTGTCGAGCTGAGCAGCAATCTTCGGCGTCACATCCCAATACTCTTTCCACTTCAACTCCTCGCGCCGGCCTTCTCTGTCCTCTTGCTTCGTCGACACCGCATCCGCGGCGGCTTCCAGGGCGTTGCAGCACTGCGGCGTCAGCTCAATGGCGGCGGGGTACTCGGAAGGCTCGAGAAAAGACCGTCGGTCTTTGACCTGACGAGAGGCCGCGGCTTCATGCAGGGTTCGTAGATAGTGCCTGACCTCGACAGGGCTCTTCGTCCCGATGCGCTGCGCTATACCTGCAAGGTCATGTTGACCTAGCCGCGCCAGCGCTTCGAAAAACTGCTTCTTCTCAGGCGGTGACCAGTAAGTGAGACCCAGTTGAGAGGCGCTCAGGGCTGTCTGTTCCTCCAGGACCACCCTGTGGGCAGCTTCGTCAATGTCTCTGTTGAGCAGGTCGAGGTATTCCATATTCAAGAGACCTCTCTGGCGCTTGAACAGACGCAGCGTCGGGTTGTCCTCTGCACGTCGCTTGCGAGGCGACTGGTCCCCGGCGTAGGCATATTCTTCTTCGCGCCTCTCATCTGCATCCGCACCGAGTATCACAGACCGAGCAGGTGTTCTATCACGGCCACTATCAGAGTCTGCTTCGCTGTCTGTCTCCTGTATAACACTGTCCGGAGCGGCATCTCGATAGTCCGAGTCGTTTGGGTCCATCCTTCACCCGCTGTCGTTGTATGGCTGCTGGTCGCGGTTCCACCTGGGTAGCATTGTCAGAGAGATGTAGACTGCAGAATCCTAACTAGATATTATATCCAAAGCAAGGTTTTCAGCCCAAATGAGCCGCTGTGCACACGGTCTTCATGTGAAGGTGGTTCTGAGAAACTGGTCGAAATTTCTCTTGAAGTGACTTCATAGCATGCTTATGTAATGCAGAATATTCAGGGTCCTCCTCTGGACAACTTTTTTTTTCTTCTCTCTTTTTCGCTTTATTTTGTTTTTGAAATGCAACATCTGACTCGTCCATTGCTGTGTCTAGCATAAACTTGGTTCAGCATCAATCTGATGTGATACTTCTACTAAGATGCCATGCTACGCGTCATAACAAAGTGCCTCTTCCGCTCCGGCGCAAGAGCTCGACCCCCGATCCTCAGAGCACCAGCGATTCACCATGTAGCTCGCGCATCCACAACCACCCCGGGGCCTCAGAAGCCCAAATTACGAGACTATCAGGAAGACTGTATCAAATCCGTCCTCGAAAGCCTGAAAAATGGCCATCAGCGTGTGGGAATCTCACTGGCCACTGGTAGCGGAAAGACTGTACGCCCTTTTCAACATATCTTTCCCCCCTAACTCCCCCTTATCTAACCCGCATCTTTCAGGTCATCTTCACCCAGCTCATCGACAAGATCAATGCCCGCCGCGACACGGGCGGCGAGCGCACCCTCATCCTCGCCCACCGCCGCGAGCTCGTCGAGCAGGCCGCGCGCCAGTGCCGGCTCGCCTACCCGCACAAGAGCATCGACATCGAGATGGGTTCGCTACACGCCTCGGGCGTTGCCGACATCACCGTCGCCAGCGTGCAGAGCATCATCTCGCGCGACCGGCTCTCCAAGTTTGACCCGTCACAGTTCAAGCTCGTCCTTGTCGACGAGGCGCACCACATTGTTGCCGCCGGCTACCTGCGCACCCTTAAGCACTTTGGCCTTGACCACAAACCCTCCTCCTCCTCTACCTCCCCTGTCCTCGTCGGCGTCTCGGCCACCTTTTCCCGCTTCGACGGCGTCAAGCTCGGCGCCGCCATCGACGAGATCGTCTACCACCGCGATTATGTCAACATGATTGCCGACAAGTGGCTCACCGACGTCATCTTTACCACGGTCGAGTCGTCGGCGAACCTGTCGCGCGTCCGCAGTGGCGCCTTTGGCGACTTCCAGACCGGCGAGCTCTCGCGCGTCGTCAATACGGACCGTGTCAACGACGTCACCGTACGTAGCTGGGCCGCCCGCGCGCGGGGCCGCAAATCCACTCTCGTCTTCTGCGTCGACCTCGCCCACGTCGCCGGGCTAACGCAGACGTTTCGCGACCGCGGCGTCGACGCCCGCGCCGTCACCAGCGACACCCCGCGCGTCGAGCGCTCCGCCCTTCTCGACGGCTTCAAGCGCGGCAGCTTCCCCGTGCTCGTCAACTGCGGCGTCTTCACCGAGGGCACCGACATCCCCAACGTGGACTGCATCGTGCTCGCGCGCCCGACGCGCTCCCGCAACCTGCTCGTGCAGATGATCGGCCGCGGCATGCGCCTGCACCCAGGCAAGAAGAACTGCCACGTCCTCGACATGGTCTCCTCCCTCGACACCGGCATCGTCACCACCCCGACGCTCTTCGGCCTCGACCCCAACGAGCTCGTCAGCGCCGCCTCCGTCACGCAGATGCGCAAGCTCCAGCAGAAGAAGGCCGCCGAGCAGGTCCGCGCCGACGAGGCCTGGGCCCACGGCGACGGCGCCCACCCGTCCCCGCTCCCCGTCGTCAACCCCGCCACCGCCGTCACATTCACCGACTACTCCTCCGTGCTCGACCTCATCGCCGACACCTCCGGCGAGCGCCACATCCGCGCCATCAGCCAGTACGCCTGGGTGCAGGTCGGCCCCGAGCGCTTCGTCCTCTCGGCGCCCAGCGGCTCCTACATCCGACTCGAGCGCGTCGTCACCTCCTCCCCCGGCGCCGACTCCTCCTCTCCGCTCGTCACGCCGCCGTCCTACCGTGCCGTCGAGATCCGCGCCCTGCCCCCCGGCAGCGGCTCCAAGTCGCCTTACGCCGCCCCGCGCGAGCTCCTCACCGCGTCCACCTTCAGCGACGCCGTCCACGGCGCCGACAGCTACGCCGCGCAGGCCTTCCCCCACAGCTTTATCCACCGCGCGCAGGCGTGGCGGCAGCTCCCGCCCACACAGGGCCAGCTCGACTTCATCAACAAGCTGCGCGGCGGCAGCGCCGCGCCGCCGCCCCTCAGGCCAGAGGACCTCAGCAAGGGCCGCGCCGCAGACATGATCACCAAGCTGAAGCACGGCGCGCGCGGCCAGTTTGCCAGGATCGAGGCGGAGCAGCGCAGGCGCGAGAGGAGGACGTCGGTCGTGACGGAGAGGTACAGCCGCGAGCAGGTCAGGGTCGGCCCTGTGGCGAGCTGAGGAGCTGGGGAGCACACAACAAATGAGAAGCCCTGCGGAAAGGCTGTTATGGTGAATATGTTAATGACGTCCTTGTATGATATAGTTCGTGTTATGGATTTGCGATTACCCGGAATGAGGCGTCTATGGTATTGGTAGAATATAATGCTGCTAGAATCACGATTCAAGTGTTTCGCAGAAATGTAAAACCCGACGTCATCGATTCGGCCACATGTACTTTTACAATTTTGATGACATTTGACAGACCGGACATCAACGTGTGTGTTCCTGCCTTCCTTTGCAGAACCGCATTCACACCTCCAATAGTCTTCACTCACAAACGACAGGCCTGGCATACACTTGCAGCAATCACGACAACCGAGACCAACAGCCATAAATTAGAGTAAAACTTTTAAAATCGTATTCGGCGTTGCTCATCTCCAAGCTCTTCTGTATGTAAAACCAAAAGAGAGATCTTCTTCAACAGCTCCTATCATCTCTGGGGTATTATGATCTTTATCTGACATTGTCTTTTTCTTCTGCAAATGGGTATAAGGCGGAGAATGCCTCCTTAGCCGGAGATAACATCACGCAGAAAAAAAAAGGTAAAATCGAGTTTTCAAAAAAAAAAAAAAAAAAAAAAAAAAAAAAAACAGAAATCAAAAAAAAAAACAAGCACAACATCATCGCCATAGCATGGAGTGGAAAGCGCCAGTCAAACTGAAACATGCCGGTGACTTTCCTGTCATTGTCCAGACACATGCATACACTATGACATGCCCAGCTAGGGGCTAGATCAGGGAGGCTCTAGATTGGAAAGTCTAGCGGAAATGCCCGGGAGGGGCGGGGTATCCAGAATTCAAAGAATGAGAGGTAGAAGGGCGACCGCTATCGCCAGATGCACGGGTGCCATGCCTCGGGGTCATGTCGCCGCGTTGAGGAACAGCAAGCTTGCCGTCGACGGGACCGAGAAGACGCACAGGCCAAGGATTTTCCTCGTCGGCTAGATTGACACCACTATCGTTCCAGGGGTTACGATCGGCATTGAAGCTGCGGGCCGACTCAATCGAGATGAGTGACGACTTCGAGACGTTGTTGGAGCCTTTGAAGAAGCTTCCATTGGCAGAGTGCGAGCTGTTTTTCCGACGGTCCAGAAAGGATGAGAGAGATGTCATGCTACCGGGCTTGCGCAGACGATCCAGTATGCTACTCCTCTCACGAATAATCTCGGCGCCAAAACCAGTTTTGGTTGGCGTCTCGCTGCCCACGGCTGGCGCGTGCTGGAGGAGCTTTGAATCAAAATACTGGAGAGAGTCCTCGAAAGAATCCGACTTTGGTCGTGGAATAGAGCCCTTGACGACCTTGGCGTCCACAGCAGCCGTGGCAAACTGTGCCTCGAGCAAATCGACCGCATCTCGGAGACCACCAGCGTTGTTGCGGGTAAAGACCCATGCAAGAGTCATCGTAGGCTTGCCTTCCTCCGTAAGCTCTTCGGGATTTTGGTGGACAGACACATCAACCTCGTACTGGCTCTTGAGTTTGGGGACCAGATCGTGAACGAAATCAGGCGACTCTAGAAACTTGACGAGCTCAGGAGTGCGGGCAAAGATGAGGTCGTGCTTGTCGGGCACCATGCCTAGAAACTCGTCGACGCAGTGGGGGACCTGCCATTGAGGCCCTGTGACGGTGACCTCATCGCTAGCCTGCTCGGTGCTCGGAAAACTGATCTTGCAATTATATTTTTGCTCGAGCTCGTCAATTCGAGACAGCCGGGCAATGAGTTCACGGTGATAGAGGCGGTCGACATTGACAATCTGGGATGTGTACTCGGAATCCGCTCGATCGACCAATTCCAAGATCTCGTTCTTGACGGCATCCAAGTTCTGAGCATTTCGAGCAGGTGTTCGGCAGATGACGTTGTCAACCTTGAGGTCATCATCCTCGCGGCCCATTCCACCCCTATCCATGGCGTTGGAAAACTTGACAAAGACAGAGTGCTTCTTCATAATTCGCTGGATATGCTGGCCACCAATGCCAATAATCCGCTTGTGGTATTGATCGGGCACGTGGAAGGAGATGGATGCGGGCATTTCCTGCTCGACGAGGGTCAGTCCCTGCTTGAGTGACTCGTAACTTGCCGCCATGACATCGATATTGAAATTGTACTCGTTGAAGCCATCAAAGATGATCTGCACGTTGCTCTGGCCCATAATCTTGTTGATCTTGCCGTTCTTCTTGCCACTGACAAATTCCTTGTGCTCGTTGGCCAGTTCGATCTTGACGCGAATTTGATACTGAGGAAGCGAGACGAGCTTCAAGTCAGAGATGACGGTCAGGGCAGCCTTGACAGCATCATCAGAGCCGGTAAGGGTGAAAGAGGCCTTGTCGAAAGAGACGTCGGCATCGGAGTTGGCGCATATCTCGCACAGCATAGCCTGGGTAGCGGCAGGACCGGGAATTTGTCTGTGGTCTGGTTGCTGCATGAACCAGACGGCTGAATAGAACTGGCCAGCAAGTGACATGAGCTCTCGGACGGTTCGTTCAACCGGTAAACCTTCGCTTCCCTGAACCCTGACCATGGTGCGCTGGCAGGCGAGCGGAGGAAAGAGGATGTAGGTGCCGTTCGCTTCGAGCACTTTTCGCACCTTGTCCAGCCTGTCCAGCAGGATGGAGTCGATTTTAGCAGCAGGTATATTGACATCCTTGACATATAATCGAATTCTAGAAACGGTTTCATGGAGTTTCTGTTTGGCTAACTCGATGGCGTGGTGAGACTCGCCAGTGATGTAAATCTCGGCCGGATCCCGACGATTAGCGTTGGGAGGACAGTAACGATACATTTGCGATATGAGCGGTGGAAAATATATGGCTGTTCCGGTCGAAGATTCGATGACCTTGATATTCTTGCGATGACGACCGCAGACGAGTTGGTGGAGCGAGAGTTCGACTCTGGTAGCGTCGACAACGCGACCAAGCTTGATCCAGGTCAATAGACTAGTTCATAGCAATCAGACAGGAGAGGTGGAAAAACTTACCAAAGTGTCAATATGGATGAGAACACGAGCCTTGGCATGTTCGGAAGACAATATGTCACCGTAGATTGCGATTCTCCACCTCTGGTCCATCCGCATTTCAGCATCGCCAGTGACGCCATCGACCATGGGGGTGAGCTTCGGACCGAGGAGGAAAATGTCGACGCCACAGAAGCTAGAGATGTAATCGAGAGTCTCGATGACTGGTTTGATTAGAACGCCGGCATTCAGATCGCAGACGAGTTTGCCCTCGACGTCGATGATTGTGCAACGCTATGGACGACATTGGTTAGAAAAGTAGACAGCTACGATGTAGTGTTCACGGCCACAAGCGCGCCGTCAGCCTTACCAGTGCGATGGGAATCTCGTTCAAAATTGTTTCACGACTTTTGTTGACGAGTTCAGGAGATCCCGAGAGACAGACAGTTGTGATTTGCTGGGCTCGGCCATTCTTGGGCGTAGTCGAAAATACCTGGGCTTCTATGGGGAGGGGGCCACCGGAGAGGTCGCTACATAGCCGATGAAGGTTGGCAAGATTCTGCGCGTGGATCGGAAGCTGGTGAACCTGGACATCGTCAGGCGCGTCCT
The DNA here is from genome assembly GCA_018831755.1 of Niveomyces coronatus. Taxonomy (NCBI): domain Eukaryota; kingdom Fungi; phylum Ascomycota; class Sordariomycetes; order Hypocreales; family Cordycipitaceae; genus Niveomyces; species Niveomyces coronatus. The sequence continues at coordinate 14,957 of JAFEME010000054.1, read as the reverse complement.
CGGGATGAGTCCATCGTAGTACAGCATCAGCTGTTGAATGCAGAATGTCCTCGGTGTTTGGCCCGGCAAGATCCGAGGAGAATGGAACGTTGAAGGAATAGGAGATGGAGGTATCAGCGGCCAGAGGGTTGGCTAGGGCGGAGCCGACTTGAGACGAAGTCTTGGGATGGGCGCCGAGGGGGTTTCCGGGCATATTGGGACGACCGCCCATTCCAAAACTGGGACTCATTCTTTCGGACCAGTGCCGCATGTTTGCCAACTTGTTCATGGTGAAGAGAATAGAGACTGACACCAATGCCAGTCAAGAATGCGCCGACCGCGGGTGCTGTATTAATTTTTTTGGGGAGGAGGAGCGGCGGGCAATGTGTTACGGTGCTGGTGGGTGAATGGCTCGAGGGCGTTCGGAGTCGCTTCAGGGTCGATCAAGCGTCTAGAGACCAGAGGTATCGAAGCGAGCGGCTAATGGAACGTTTTGCGGGGCGAGCGAGAGACGAAAGGGCATGAGTGAAGAGTGTACACGTTGGCATGAAGACGAAATGGACGGAAGAAAGGCGGGTATCTATCGAACAAAGAAAGCCGTGATGGACGATGAGAAATACGGGAAAGAAGTTGTAAAAACAGAAGAAAGAAATTGGCGTAAGAGGGGAAGAGAATAGGTCACAGGGGCGACGACGAAGTGATTGCGTCAAGAGACGCCTCGTTGGGTATATCGAGAGATGAATGAAAGAGCTGTTGGAGAGAAAAAAAGAGTTGAAAAGAAGAGGAGGCCAGAGGAGGAGGAGCAAAGCAGGGCTGGCAGGCTTGGAGTGAGGTGGAGCAAGTCTTTTGGGGGGGGGAGGGAACGAGGCCTCGCAAGTTTGGGGTCGAGGCAGGCAGGCAGGCAGGCAGGTAGGCGAAAATTGATCCACGCAGGAGATGAGAGAGGAGAGAGGTCGGTGGTGCGGTGCTGTGCGGTGCCCCATGTCTTCAAGCCAGCTTGCCAGCCTGCCAGGTGGTGGGTGGTGCGGTTTAGCGTGGCAGGTGGATGAGCATTGTGGCGAGCACTGAACCGCACAGTTACTAGTGGTAGCCTACAGCTGGGAGGGGCGGTACACTGGGCCAATGTTACCTGGTGCTGGCTGGCTGGCTGCGCGTGCCACGCTGTGTGGCGCATCAGGGCTCTCTTTGTCTTGCGAAGAAGAAGCCGTGGAAGGGGAGGGCGGAAAACCAGAATCTGGGACGAATCGGGAAATCAACTGTGACACTTTGATATACAAAGCAAAAGCATCACGTTTAAGCCGCGGGGTATGTGAGATTTTCTCTCCAAGACTTTACCGTTCTGTTCCCGGCCTGGATCACCCGAGGGTATCTACGGAGTACTGAGGTACAATGTGCTGTGGTACTGTATGTACATTATGTGCGGGATCAAAGGGACAGTTAGCCTCACGCACATGTCGAACAGATACCGCCAGCCACGGTGGGCAGTGAGGCGCCATGGCAATTTGTGGTTCTGGCGATGGTGGTGCAACCCACTGTAGCTGTAGCTGCTACTACTAGCACTACTAGTACAAGGTATCTATGTAGTGAAAGTACTACTACCTGGTAGGTTGAGCGGCAGTGCATTGGCGCCGACCGGGGCCATCTCCCGCCTTTGGCACCCCATAAATCCCACCGGAGCGCCGGAATTGCTCTTGGGGGGGGGGGAGAGTTGGGACTTGCTGGCGTGCACTAATAAGATAGTAGAGCGCAGTGTGATGGGTTGATTCAAATTGGATCAAACAGTACGTCAGGTGGGTTTTCAGCGTTTGTATGTGCTGCACGTGTGTCGACTGTGTTTTATGTCGGGGAAATCATCCCACTTGTTGCTCTGCACGCGCGTGTGGATTGGCGGACCAAAGAGGCTCAGGCCCGGCGGCCTATGGACACGTATGCGAACCAACCTTGGTCTTGCCAGGCCTAGACTCTAGACTCGAGCGTATGTTTATTAACGGCAGATACGGTAACAGAGAGGGAACGACTGTGATCCACTTTGAGAGACCGCCTAGGAGCCGTTTATAAACCAGCCCGTCAGCCATTCCAGTCCGTTGTTAGCACCTACAGCAGGTAGTCTTATCCATGAGCATAGTGGCATGCAGTTCTCCCTGCATGGACCGATCAGTACCTCATCTGCAGCTCACTGACCACCACCAAAAGGCAGCCAGCCGGCCCTACAAGATGCACCTCTGCAAGAGCGCCACTTGTGATCTCAAGGCTGACACTCGCAGCGTCTCAACCCTAGATGAGGTGAGCAGTCTACTGTGCTTTGCCCTTTCACTCTCCTGCTTGACAAGGGCAGGTCACTGTTTACTGCAGAGACGCGACACAGGACTGCATCTCGGCCAGCTGCAGGGTCACGCGAACCATCGACGAAATACTTGCCCCACGTACTCGGTACCATGAGAGTTTTCTTCTTTTTACTGTATTTTTAAAGGTCATTTTTGCTTGCCCTTTTTCACTGTTCTGCGTAGCTACTGTACCTATTGCGAATCGCCTGGCCAGATCGGCCGTATCCGCACCCACTTTTGCTTGCCTTGGCCCCGCCAGGATAGAAAAGCTTACCCGACACATCAACCAGGTCACGACCAATCATCGACATACCATGAGACTTTTGCATAATAGGCACCAGAAGTCTTTTGGTCTTCAACAGGTTTTCCCCCCCTCTTGTTGAGCCCAACTCGGTGCAGAACTTGTTTGTCGGGAGGCAAACGCCCCAGCCATACAGGACAGCCATACAGGACAGCTATACAGTTTGGATATACACTACTGACCTGGGACCAAAAAGAAACTTGATTACGAGGGGGCTTTTTCTTGCTGATGGAAACCCACAACTCGGCTAAGCTCTTATTTCTTATTTCCCAAGATATCTTACCGTGACGAGGACAAGTAAACTGTATCATGACGTTTAGTCTACATAATCCATCTATTATCCTACATCGCACCGTGCTAAGTAACGCGGAATTAATGGCCACCTAAGCGGGGGATTAGAAAAAGCCGGCCATTCGTGTTAAAAGCATATACATCTTTACTATTAAAGAGCATACCATCTTTGAAAAAAAAAGTCTTATAACTATGTGTTTTTTTTTAATATAGTGTATTTTTAATACATGCTACTATTTCTTATATATATGTTACTATCTCTTATATATGCTATCATCTCTTATTTCTTGCTCACCTTCATCTTAATAAAATAGGCTGGCTGATGATGGCCGACTCTCTCCTCACCACCCACCTCGTACAGTGCGAGTCGGCCTATTCGGAGCAGCTCAAACACCAAAAGGTCCTCAGTTATGGCTACCGTTGCCATAGCCGAACGCAACCGATCACTCGAAGTTTTTTTTTTTTTTCTTCTGGCATCGATAGAACGGGTCACATCGGAACAAGTACAGAGAGGAAGCGTGACAGCTCCCCGTGTTCAACGCTCTCCGTCGAGACAATCAAAAAAAGGTAGTCTAGACGCGTCTGGACATGATACGCGTCACCCTGCACCGGAACCTGAGACTGGCAAGGCACAGCCACGGAATAAAAATAGCACATCGGCTATTGCGCTGTAGCCTGCAGCCCCCCTCCCCCTGCACCAGTCCCTTGCAGAAAGCCGGGGAAGATTGCCGCTCCTGGGATGCATCTTTGAGAAGAGCGACGAACTTTGACATGCAAAGACGTGACAGAATATTAAACGTAGAACGCGACGTGGTATAATTAAGTATCCATAATGCAGGAACACGATTCCAAAGCTGTCTATCCTTTCCCCCTCCGGACCAAGCAATCTTACAAAAGAGAACGCCGCGTCAGACCACAACTACCGGCTTGTAGATGCCTAGCAGCAATTGAAACTCACAAGGGCGAGGAAAAAAATAAAATAAAAATAAAGGTCGTAACCAGTAGATGCCGGGCGCAATCAGGCAGTCAACCCCCTCCCCCCACGAGACCGCTTCACGCCGACCCCTTGGGCTGCGCCGCGTGAATCTTCTTGGTAATGTCGTCGATGCCCGACATGCGCGCCGAGATGCCCTCCTGCCAGCTGTACGGCAGCGACATGGCCAGCCATCCCATGCGGGCCATGCCGCCCGTCCAGAACCAGTCCGGCGTGGCGCCGAACCTCCCGCCGAGCCACCCCTCGCCCTTGACCGCCTGCTTGACGATGCTCGCCGCGTACTCGCCTGTGTCCATTGGGCTCGACTCCTGGCCCGCCGTGTGCATGCGCGAGAACGACTCCGCGATGGGCGCGTAGATGCTGCCCTCCGGAAGCGGGTGCGGCGCCTTGTCCGTGGCGATGTTGGACTTGACGCTGCCCGTCATCACCACCATGACGCGCACGCCGAAAGGCCGCAGCTCCAGCCGCAGGCACCGCGAGTACGCGTCGAGCGCGCTCTTGGACGCCGAGTAGCTGCTGCCGTACAGCGCCGCCACCACGGCCAGCACCGACGACACGTTGATGATGAGCCCCCGGGCCCGGATCAGCAGCGGGATGAAGGCCCGGCACATGGCCAGGATACCGAAGAAGTTGGCCTCGAACATGTTGCGTGATAGGTCGAGGTCCATGTCGGCTGCGGGGAGGAGGTGATAGACGCCGCTGGGAGAGAGATGTATGTGTGAGCTTTTTCTTTCATCATGACTTTTGTTGAGAAGGAAGAAAAGGGGGGAGGGAAGGAGGGGGGGCTCTCACGCATTGTTGACGAGAATGTCGAGCCGACCGCCGGTTATCTCGGTCACCTTGGCCTTGCACTGCTCAATGCTGGCCTCGCTGGTGACATCGAGCGCGACGGTGCTCATGCCCTTTTGCGCGAGGCTCTCGAGGACCTCGACCCTGCGCGCCGTGGCAATCACATGGTAGCCTGTAGAATAGTTAGGGCCTGGTAGAGACAAAGCATGAAAGGCCCGGTTTCATAATCGTCGTACCTGCTTCGTGGAACTTCAGAGTCAACGCATGGCCGATACCGCCGGGAGTGCATCTATATTTTCGTCAGCCCTCCAATCCTCTTTCCCAAAGTAACCACGAGGTCGGCATGTGCTCACCCCGTGATGAGGACCGTCTTTTTTCCTGTGGCAACCATTCTGTTGGCTTTGCTTCTTAATATCCCTTCTGATCTTTATTCGACTTTTCGCTGAGCGTCTTGTCTAGTGTCGTCTCGGAGATTCCTTTTGAAAATAGGTAAATAAGTATCAGGTCCTTGATCATAGTCCGACTTGTGTCGTCTCGTGTCTTCTTGTCTGGCAGAACAGAACCTTCATCCAGACTCTTGCATCCAGAACCGGGTGACCTCTCTTTATACCATCCATCTTCCCTTCTTCGTTTGTCCGCAGGTCATCGCGCCGCGCCCCCTTTAGTTGCGGAAACCACGGGGGGGCTCTACCTCTGTTCGCCCCAAGGGAGAGAAAGAAAGACAATCACGGGGAGGAGCCAATCTTAGCATTGTCATGGCACGGCAATCCCACCCCTTTGCGCAAATCCGCATCTCGAATGATGAAACCACGGCAAGATTTCATGGTGGACTTTTATCTCCTAGTCATATTAGAGAGCATGTGTGACGAGATTTTCCTAACTCGTCATTTAGATCCGTTCCATCGGACCCTGAGGCTATCGGCTACAGAAGCGTCTGTCTGGATAGTCGGGGGGAGCCACCATCGGCTGAGTGACTGGAATTTCCCGATTTGGAAAATCCGTAGAATGGCTGCAAAGAACATAGACCTGTCCTCTCGGTGATGGACCCGCGTCAGCTCCGTGCCCGCTCGCCAGTCACGGCGGACTGGGGCTGGGCGGCGGAGCTGATCCGAGCTCCAGTGCTGCAGTACGGAACATTCTTTTAACTCCGCCAAACCCCCACAAAACTCCGTCTGCAGAAACGCCGTCCTGCCGCCCTCATATAGGTATGCTTAATGGCCGCCTTTCCATCGCGTGGTTGCGTCTTCCGCCCTGCAGATTGTTTAAGCCGACATCCGCGAGAGCCATTTCTTTCTTTCTCCCTCTCGCCGCGCTCGTCAGCCAAGTGACCGCATAACCGGCGGCTAGTATCTATAGCGCTCGCGGACCATTCCATCAAAGCTCACAGTGTCACTTTTTCCGCCCCTTGCGCAGATGGAGCCGGCGATAGCAAGTCCGTAGCATGTAAGGTCATCGTCAACCTCATTCCGATATTCCGATACTATCAAAGAGCAATTCTCAAACACGGCAAGGATGGGTAGGCCGTATTTGTGCAACTAATGTAGCTTCACTTCGGTTTCCTATCCCAAGACACGTCGTCACAGGCCACCTGCCAAACTTCACGAATTTCGTAGCCTGCGTCTTCATCTTATATTTTCATTGCTATTCTAGCTTTGTGCGCCAATAGTTTGAAACCCCTAGTAACCCTGCCTAGAACACAGCAGCACATACATATTACAGCTTCATCGGCTGGGCAATTCTCTGTCCAGCTGAAAGCATACTTTCATGATTAAAGAAATCCCTCCGCCCTATTGCCGAGACCATACGTGCCATTTGGACCCGCTGCGCCTCGCAGAAGTGCAGTCTCATCTGGCGGAGCAGCCATATATCTCTGCCCGCCATTGTCCCGGCCTGCAAAGCTCTGATTGACCGCCCACGACCCATAGCTCTTAACTCCGGGTGATCTGGCTCCGTGGTCAAGACTGTAAAGCACGCCTGACGCCTCAGGGCGGACCGTGGAACTGTGTCCATATGGGCCCATACCGCTAGGTACCCGTGTCTGCTCCATTGGTCGCATGCTTGAGGCTCTGCCGGCGTATTCCCGGCCACCATCCGCATATATCCGGTGCTCCGGAGGTCTCATAGGAATGAATTCCCCCGTACCTACCATTGATCGCGCAGAGTACTCTCTGAATCTTCCATCCCTATCATCATACGCGGCATACTCTGGCTGCGTCATGATGCGCCTGGGAGCGTTATAAGGAGTGGTTGGCTGTGCAAACATATATCCACGTTCATCTACCGCGCTAGCCTCCTGATATCGCGGAATCGGTTGTGGCGGACCCCGCTCATACAGCCGCTCTGGCTCGCCGTGCAGAGGCGATGGTGCCATCGAATGCCGAATGAGCTGTCGCGAGGGCTCAAAATATTCGCGTCCGTATTGATCAACCAGTATCCTAGCCGGTTGTGATCTAGAAGGATCGTGAAAGGCACCTCCGTCAGGATGTACACTATATCGCGCCGCCCGAGGAGAGTTTGCATAAGGCACTGGAACTTCGGAATATGGCTCGGGGTGGGCCGCCATCGGGTGTGCAGGCCGGGCAACATGAGAGCCACGTGAACTGTAGTCAACGGGCAACGCAGGGTTCGACGTGTATTCCCGTCTGTTGTATCCATTCTCGGGAATGGCGCGGTCTGCGATGTAGTCTCTGGATGCGCCGGCACCCGCTGGCAGGCCTGACCCTTCAGTAGAGTGTGTGCTGTTGCCCTGTGGCCCAACGGGCGGACGTTGCTCTCCGTAATACGCACGCTGATGAACCCCATTTTGGGCTGTGCTAGGGACGCTGGGCATGGCTGGATCGTACGCGGCTTCATCATAGAATGGATTCTGTGGCTGCGGTTTCAGCTGCCGCCGACGCTTGTTCGGACGCAGATACGAGGGTCCGGCAATGGGTGAAGGGGATCGCGGTTCTACTTTGATGCGCTGAACGTTGTTATCATTGCCGTGCTGCTCTTCTAAAGCCGGCCGATCAGATTTCCGCTTCTTTCGTCTCTGCTTCCGCTTGCCCTGAGAAGAGCTATCCGGGCTTGTCCTGGACCCTGGCTCACTTCGTAAGGTCGCAACTTGAGCTGGGGCGCCTGCCATCTGAACAAGGCCTGACACGGCGCTTTGGAGTCCCGGAATCTCGTTCGCCGGCGGTCGGAGCGCTCGCGACGGCAAAGCCTGTACATTGTTTTGTAGCAATGGAGAGGGCGGATGGAGGTCAATATAGGAAATGGGCGGAGCAGGAATAGCGACCGAAGCCGAGGTTTGCGTCGCGGGCGCACTCTGGTGTTTGGGATCGGTGAAAGCCGTCTGCCTCCTGGCATTCGCCTGATTGGAGGATGAGTCTGCATGGTTAACGTAATTGTTCAAACCTGGCACGGTATTCAAGGTCATCTTGGTAATGGGGGGCTCGGGTAGCTCTTGATAGGGCCGTGGCGGACGTATTTCGTTCGCATTACTTCCCCCACCTGGCTGTTTGGCTGGAGGTGCACTTGCTGCGGCCGGCTTGTTTACTGCTGGATTTGCCACCTGCCTGGCAGGGTCAACAGGAGCAGGCGGCGCAGGCTCGAACTCTGGCGTGTCGTATTGCGAGGAATAGAATGTATTGTCATCGAAAGAGTCATTATCGGGGCCGGGGCTGCCACCCATCTTGGCTTCCACTGCAGGAGCCAAATATTGGTCTGGGACGAGTACCAGGGCCGCAGCCAGGATGGCGGACGGATCGATGCCGTCTCGCGATGCATGGCCGCCCTGTTTGCCCTGCCGACTTTGGACGGCGTCGTCCTGCAATTCCCGCTCGATTATTTTTCTTTGTTCCTGTAACTCAGCACGTAGTAGCTTTTGAGATTCTGACAACACCACCGAACGCGCCTTTGGCGGCGAACCTGGATAAGCAGCAGTAGAAGAACGTTCTACAGAATACTGCACGTTGGAGCTGAAGGCCTGTTTATTCTGGGCGGTCAGATTGCCCCCCGAAGGCTTCTTGCCAGCCTTGACGCGTGAACATGCCTCGCTATCTCTCAGCGAGTCGGGGAGCTTGATTGTGGCGTGCTTGCCAGCGAAGACATCGTCGCGGAAACGAATGATCTTCTCGTACTGCGTCAGAACATGCGCGTCAGTATGCGGCAGCCCTTTAGCAACGCCAACGTCTATTGACGTCGTCATGATTGCATCAACGTGAGCAGCAGGAGCTTTCAGATGAAATCTCTGGAACAGTGAGAGGGCCAAATCTCCTGGTGGCTTGGTGTTTTGTTACTGCCGGTAGCGTGGCAAAGGGGCAATGGCTATACCGCCTCGCGCTCTTGCCTGAATTGTAGGAGAAATGGGGCAAGCTGTGTGCGCGTCAAGATCTTTCCTCCTTTTTTCTTCCTTTTTTTTTCTGGGTTCTCCTTCTTCAAAGCTTGCGCGAGCTGCGTGAAGACGCAATTAGAATTAGGTCTTGTTTTGTTTTGATTCCCCACGGGATCTGGCAGTTTGTTCGGTCGAGGCATTGATTAATCTCGGCTTTTTATTATTAGGGTGACATTTGCGCTGCACTTGGGCGTCGGGCGGTGAAAACGGCAGAACTCGATGTACATAATATTTGTAATTGTAATTGGTGCGCCTGAACTTTGCACAGCTGAGGGGCTGTCCGAAACAACTTATGTTTTATGCAATTATAGAGCCATATGGGCCGCATCTAGCCCTCCTCTAGAATAGCTGAAGGAAATATTTTAAATCTTTGGAACAAAGGTTTACGTTTAGCCCCTCCCTTCTTAACGTCTCACTTGGTTACTTGATGTCGACTTTATACGGCGCCGGCCTCAGCATGTGTGGCAGGGAAAGAGTGGTCTCGCCCGCCGTTATGGGCCCAGCTAGTGGTCCTTTGCCATGATGAGTCAAAGCCAAGCTAATCACAGCGACTCTTCCCGAGTATCGAAGCTGCAGAGCAAAAATCGCAGCAGCCCTCCAAGTTCATCTAATATTATAAAAAAATATTCTTTATCAAGTCATCGTGATATGCTAAAGCCTCACACTGTTCTCATGTTGCACAAAGACGTCGCCACCCTACCGCAAGACGGCCACTCGGACCAGAATAATTACCTGCGAGGTCCGCACCAGAAACAGAGACACGCATAGACAACTACACTAGACACCAGTAGTATTTATCTTCCTACAACTTATAGACTGTTCAAAATGGCCGCACAGAATGGCGATAGGTCGAAGCTGCCGGTGCTGTTCTTGTGAGAGACTGCGGCCCGCTGTATTTGATTGCCAGAGCTAATACTTCACTCTCAGCGACATTGACAATTGCCTCTATGCTCGGAGTATGCACTGCAAGCTGTCGAGCGCTCGGCAGAGCGTGTGAGCTAATTCTTGGTAGGCACCAAAGTACAAGAGCTCATGTCTGAACTCATCGACAAGTACTTCGCTGAGCATCTGAGCCTCCCATGGGACGAGGCGGTGCGATTGCATAGCGAGTACTATAAGAACTACGGGCTCGCCATCGAAGGACTCGTGCGCCATCACGAAATTGACCCCATGGAGTACAATGCCAAGGTGGATGATGCTCTGCCGCTCGAATCAATCATCAAGCCCAACCCTGAGCTGCGTCAACTCCTGGAGGACATTGACAGGACAAAGGTCAGGCTCTGGCTGTTCACTAATGCATACAAGACTCACGGGCACCGCGTTGTCAAGCTGCTAGGCATAGACGACCAGTTTGAGGGCCTGACCTACTGCGACTACGCCGAAGTGCCGTTTGTCTGTAAGCCGCACCTTGATAGCTACAAGAGGAGCATGTGCGAGGCGGGCGTGGAGAATCCCGCCGACTGCTATTTTGTCGGTAAGTGGGCGGCACCTTTACACCACTAAGAAGTCGTTCTGACAAGAGCCCAGATGACTCCTTTAACAACTGCAAGAATGCAAAGGATTTCGGATGGACTGCTGCCCATCTGGTCGAAGATGGTGCCAAAGAGCCTCTGGCCAAGGCCGCGCAATTTCAGATCAAGCATTTACGGGAACTACGCGACATCTACCCTCAGTTTTTCAAGTCCAGCCAGTGATGCATATTAGACGCATACTCACACAAAGACCGCGCAACTATAGAGAGATTTAGAAAAATTTCATATTGGTCCTGTCAACAAACATATATCTGCCATGACAAAACAACGTGCCGTGATTGCACCCGGAAACTCCGCGCTATGCTAAATAAAAAGTCACGTTGCGAAATCTCACGTCGTAGCCTATGGGCGCGTGATGCTTCGTATGACGGTATCGAGTTGGCCAAGTATCGCGTCCCGTTCTTTCAGCGCCTCTTGTCGCTCCGCCTCGGCGGCCTTGAGATCCTCCTCTAAATCTTTGATAGCCTTTTCCTGATCCTCCTCACTGTTGTTGAGGCCCGGTAGCAGGGAGATTAGATACTCGATCTGCTGTTCTTTGAAGATGAGGTCGCGCGACAACTCATTGAGTCCCGCGGAGAATTCTTCCTCCGGGAGAGGATCGACTGCATTGACGGAAATGTTAGCACGTCCCTGCTCTGCGTCTTTGCTCTTCATGCAGCGAGCTACCTTCTTGCTGATTTTGCTCCTGCTTCGCGTCGCGGACCTTGTCGTTGGGGCCGAGGGTTTCGAGGTCATGACGCCGATGGACAAAGTGCAAACACGCGACAAATTGCTGCGCGAGCTGGACATCATGTCAGTCGAGCGACAGCTACTGTTCCGCGGCCGCTGCGACTTACCTGGTCCACAGCATCCTGCAGCTGAGTTAAGCTATCAGTCATGATGAGCGCAGTGTATCAAACTGACTGCTCGAAATAACACTGATTGGGTGTCTGATTGTCACGAGCTCTCTGCCCGCTCCATTGATGCAATGATGTTTACGATGACGAGGGAGGCTACCGTACTGCCTTTAGCATAAGAGGTACTAGTACAGTACAATAAGATCAACGTTCATGACCGCCCTACAACGATGGGCGGATGCCCGTATAGTGTGTGCTTGGATGCCTGATTGTACAGTGGCTACAGTGGCCATAGTGGTGTCAGGCGGGGCGCGTGCAATTATAGGGCAGCGCTGGCGGATCGCGGGCAATAGACGATCCGGCGTGCGCCCAAAGGCTGATAAAGCAAAGCCAGCCAGCTGTGCCTGAAGTGAACACCCTGTCGTGATACGGTGTCATCCAGGAGCCACGGTCTTTGGATTATCTCGAACCTCAATCAGCAGCACCCGACTTTTACCTCGACCGTGCAACTGTAACGGACTTCAATTCGTCCATCCCTGTCTACGTTTTCGATTCGCGGTTTTTCTCTCAGGTCTACAATTTCTTTCCCACTGCAGCACCACGTCAACGCAAACCACAGCAGCCAGCTTACCCAAATTCCTGCCCAATGTCTGCGCCGCCTCCGCCGCCGCCCGGTCAAGGCGGCATGCCCATGCCGGGACAGCAGCCCACGCCGGAGCAGATTGCAGAGCTGCAGCGGCGAATCGCAGAGGATGCGCAAAAGGCGGGCATGACGGTGCCCGAGTTCATCGAGGAGATCAAGAGACAGCGGATGCAGGCCATGCAGCAAGCCCAGCACGAGCACCAGCACGGAGGCGGCGGCCACGACCACGGCCACTCGCACGACCATGACCACGATGGGCACACCCACTCGCATCCCCATCAGCAGCAGCAGGGTCAGCCGCAGCCCATTGAGCCTGGGCCTCCCAATCCCCAAGCCATTGCGCTGGCCAAGTTTCTGCGCGGCCAGGAGCTGAAGCCTCGTACCGTCATTCTCAATGGCGAGCGGAAAGACATGTTTCGAGGTATGTGGCCTGCTCTCGAAGTCAGAATCGCTGGATGCAGGACGATGGATGTGCTGACGTGATATGGCTCAAACATGTAGTCAAGCGTGCGCTGCGAGCTCTCCAGTCTCCCGCCTACGAAAAGGCCCGTAAGAAGAACCCGCTCTTGCCTGAGATCACGAACCGCGCATCGCTCGAGAATACCTTCAAGCTGCTGCCGCTCAGCATGCTGGCCCTGCGCATTGCCCAGATTGAGCCAGCCCCGGGCCCCAATGGGAAGAAGCCCAAGCGGGTCAAGGGCCAATGGAACGTTCGCATCGAGCAACAGCAAGAGGCCCAAGAGGACATGTACTATATCTGGCTGTACGAAGGCAGCCAGGTCAGACGCCAGCTGTACGCTGCCCTCGCCCTCGTCGCCATCTTTGCCGTCGTTCTCTATCCTCTGTGGCCGCTCAAGCTTCGCCAAGGCGTCTACTACCTCAGTTGGGGCATGCTCGGTGTTCTCGGTCTCTTTTTTGCTATGGCCATCTTTCGTGTTATTCTCTTTTGCATCACATACTTTACCGTTCCCCCTGGTCTATGGCTGTATCCCAACCTCTGGGAGGACGTGTCTTTCATGGACAGTTTCCGACCCGTGTGGGCTTGGCATGAGGTGAGAAATTACACACAACCGCCCGTTGCGGATTTCTTGCTCATAGACTACGCTGCTTCCGCAAAAATTGAACATCCAGACTGACTGATCTGTGATAGACTGAGAAGCCAAAGAAGAAGAAGAAGCGCGCCCCCACCGTTGGTGCGAATGCCACGATGGCTGCGGCAAGCGGGCAAGTAGCGCCCACCACAGCCACCACGACCGGTACCGACACGCAAATCAACACGGACATTCAACAGCGCTACGTCGCGCCAAAAGTGGAGGAGCTGCAAGATGACGAATAAGGAGAGACGGAACCTGGAGATGTGAGGAACTGGAAAAGTGGCATGGTCGGGAGTCAGGTTGGATCAGAAGAAAGGGTGTATAACGATCGCCAGGCTGCCCGTGAGAGTAATGTCCTTTGGAGCTGGAGGAGCTGAAGTGTGGTCTAAGCTTTTACTAGTTATTGCAAGTCATGACGAAAATGGCAGATCTTCTCGAAACCATCTACCAAGTAAGTTCAGAAGATGATGTATGGTGCCGAAACATGCAAGGAATTCGCCAGAATGAGCTCTGCTGGGCCAGAGGAACATTTTTGGGGTTCGTCTCTTTAGGAACATTTCTTACATTGCAAGTGATTCTGAACTATATGTCAATTCTACTCATTCATATTTATCTCTTCCCGGCTCTCCTCACTTTCTCCTGCAGCCGCTCGGCTCCTCGCTGCCCTGAGCGCGCTGGTAGTACCAGACGGCATCCTTTGCCTTTGCGCAGCTCGTCACGCTGCCGCCGGCGACGTCTGCGGGGACTCTCCGGACGTCGCGGTCCTGCACGCGGCCGCGGACGTGGCTGTAGTAGTAGACCTCCTGGAGCTGGACGCGGCCGTTGTCGAGGGACCCCCTGCCGGCGTCGGTCTCGTTGTATCGGGGCCCGCCGCAGCCGAGGTAGGCCGTGTTGTTCCCGCCGTAGCCGGCGACGAGGGCGGCCTGCATGTCGGCGAGGGTGTAGGCGGTCGAGTTGGAGGGCCGGATGCCGGCGTCAGCGAGCCAGCGCCAGGTGGGGAGCTCCCGGTAGTAGGCGATGACGGTCTCGAGGAACTCGAACAGGTCGTCGTGCTCGGCGGCTTTGGGACCCTAGAAAGAAAGGAGTTAAAAAAAAAAATGTTAAGTATTTTTTTTTCTTTTAATTTTGAACAAAGAAGAGGGGGGAGTTGAGGAGCGACATACGTAGCACTCGGTCTGAAAGGTAGAGAAGCAGGTTGCGTGCTTGGAGTACTCGTGCGCCCAGAGCACCCAGTTGGGGTCGTTCTGGCCGATCCAGTACTTGTTCATGTAGGCGAGGAGGTCCAGCTTGCCGTAGGCGGCGAACCACTTGTCGATGGACTCGCCCTTGTACGGCGGGACGGGGGTGCCGGACGGGGTGCCGGTGGTGGTGTTGGGCGACGGCTTGGGATCGTACTGCCGGCTGAGGTCACAGTACTGCGTGTAAGAGCCTGGAAGTTGAATTGGTTAAATAGTGCCACATTTTCTGCAGACATTGCCGGCTCGTTTCATACCATTGCAGAAATCTATGGAGCCGCGGGAGTTTGTCGTGTTAGTAAAGGCGTAGTGCTGGGACGAATGGTCTGCGCTCACCAGGCCAGAGCCCGTGAATGGTCCAGGACTTTTGGGGGAGGAGCTGGCCCTGGCTCTCGAGGCCGGTGTAGATGCTCCAGAACTGCGTTTGTAGCTGCGCAGCCGTCAGTCAAGTCATGTATTCTAGCATTGTGTGTGTGTGTGTGTGTGTGAGAGAGAGAGAGAGAGAGAGAGAGAGAGAGAGAGAGAGAGAGAGAGAGAGAGAGAGAGAGAGAGAGAGAGAGGTGG
>JAFEME010000053.1:0-90352 GCA_018831755.1 Niveomyces coronatus | reverse complement strand
GGGAGTAAAGATGATCGAATATGGATATATGAAATTGTGGTGGTAATGATACCTTTTAAAAAAAAAGTTCACAACGGTCGTCTGCTCCAACAAACGGGCGGAAAACTCGATTTCAGCAGCAGTGCATCGATGGCGATTGGCCGCGTGCAGCTCAGCTCATCCATGACGTAGTTCAGCTGTGGTTGGTGGTCCGCGAGCCACTAAAAAAGCGACAATCCTCAAAGCTTGTTCCACTGATGTCTTGGCTTTTTCGCGGGGACATGGCCAGCGCTAAAACAGCACTAGTAGTAGCTGGCTGGTAGCTAGGTGACTACAGCACTACCTACTACGGACCTTTGTACCAGTAGTATGTACAGTAGTATGCACATAAGTGCCCACGTACAGTACCTAAGCCGGGAATGGCGTTACCTGCTGCTTGGAAACATGGGTGGGTGTCTGGCAGTCGGGGGGTACCTCCGCGTTCTCATGATGTACTGTACAATGCTGGTACTGCAAATGCAGTACATAGCATGACGAGCAACTGGGCCGCTATCGTCCCTGTTCTCTTTGTCATCCATGCCAGGCTTTTTAACGTAGCTCGTAGGCAATCCACGACGACGACAGTTGTTACAACCTTGGTCAGGCAACTGTCTCAACCGTTGCCCGCCATAGACCTGGCTAGCGAGTCAGCGACGCATGCTTGGTCAAGTGGGGGACAGGCGGCCCAACCTCGAAATAGTATCATTCGAGGCGCCTTGTCGTAATGCACTGCAATGATTTCCTCGGAGATCAGCAAGTGCCGCAAATCGGATCGCCCATTATCAGTGGCTCGACACTAGTTCTCCTCACCAGATAATATGCAATATATATATAGCCAGCGCCTTTTTGCCGATGTGAGGTGGTCATATCGCAGCATCCGTCATGCAATCGCCCGTCAGTCATCCTTACAAGCTCCGGCCAAGATTGTTTTAATCGCACTCAATTGACAGCTTGTACGTACTGTTAGTAACAATTACAGTAGGTTGTCATGCGGCAACTGCAGAGATTCCCGACTCTGGGCGCAGCTCCGCCTTTTACTCAGCATTCTGTGATTCAAATATCGCTCTCTTTCTGGCCACATCAACTATAAATCATATCTTTTCAAAGAATTAATCGTAGTAATAAGTATATGCATGAGAAACCAAAAACCACAACCAAGGGGCAATTGGGTCTAGGCCGTTTCCACCCACGCAAGTCCAGCGCAAAAACGCCCCTATACACTATCCAAACCCAGCAGTTGGCGCGTGCTTCCATCTGCATTATATGGTCATACACACCATTACTTCAGACTGGTAACTGAACATGTTCCTCCCTCAACTAATCAGACATTTTGTGCATGGCCGTTTTCTTCATTCTCCCGTCGCGGGACTGCAGACTGGGCTGCGGGGTTGTTGGAAGCGGCCTCTTTCTCTCCAGTAGACTCGCCATTAGAGGTGTCTTCCTCGTCGTGAGCAATATCGGCAGGCGCCGAAAACGTGGGCGCAACTTTGCTTCTCGAGCGTATAGCGGGACCCCATCTATAAAAGATAAACGGGATCGGTGCCAGTACCAGGGCCACGCAGCCGAGCAATGTGCCGGCCCATTGAATCCCCAAGCCCTGAAACATCTGACGCGCAAATAGCGGGAAGCCGGCACCGCATAGTGATCGAAGGAATGTATTTCCAGCGATGGCCGAGGCTGCAAACATGAGATATGCGTCCACGAGGTAGTTCAGCGCTTGCAGGAAAATCGACAACAGCCCAAATCCCGTCAAAATACCACTTAACGTAGGTACGATCCAATGTATGTCGCTCCGGTAGCCCGTCCTAAAGATGATCAGCTTTGCGTCAAACTGTCCGCGAAAAGCAGCAGCACTTACCAGCCGAACCAAAATATTCCAATAGCAAAGGCAACGCCCCCTGCCATCATGCTAGGCAGACGCCATTCCGGTTGAGGAAGGCCGCCGTTGGCAGCGAGCTTTCGGTTGTACCAGGGCTGCTGCAAAATCACAACAACGCCAGCTAGAAGTTGCCCTACAATCATACCAAAAAAGGTCAACCCCGATATTCCGGCTCCAAAGTGATAGACTCCCATGAAAACCAGGGGATAGGCGGAAAAGAAGAGATAAAGGAGACCATAGATAAAGCTCATGTAGATGGACAAGAGCAGGATGATGGGCTCCGTGAAGAGCAGGCGCAAAGGACGGGCCAAGTTCTTGGTGAGAAGCTCCCTCAGATCGACTTCGATTTCCTCCTGCTTGGCGTGAATGCCCCAGTTCTTAGTGCGGCGTCGCAGCTCGGAAGCTTTGGCTATGAGGACAACTGGCGCATATGTCTCTTCGAGGAAGAGCAAGTCGAGGATGAAGGCGACGAAGCCCATAATGGTAGCGAGATATTCGGTCCACCGCCATCCCAAGTGAGACTCCACGATAAAGCCTCCTATAAAAGGCGCAAACATGGGGCCGGTGAAGACGGCCATGGAGAATATGGTGATGGCAATACCTCTCGATTTGTTATCAAACATGTCTGAGAAAACAGCAGCGACAACAGCCAGCGGACAGGCGCCAAACAATCCGCTGAAGAACCGGCCAAGAAGAACGGTCTGAATATTCTCACCCGTGGCGGTAGCGATGGAGAAGAGGGAGAAGCCAAACATGCCGATGATGATGGGAATACGGCGGCCGTACAGCTCGGACAGGGGAGCCCAAACCGTCGGGCCGAATGCGAAGCCCAGGACGTAGAAGCTAGTACCCAGAATACCAACTTCGGAGCCGACGTGATACTGCCTTGCGACGGCCGCTGTCCCGGCGGAAAAGATTGACGACGTGAATGCAGAAGTCATCGTAGTGTACCCTAGCATGGCCGCGGTCAAGAGCTTCTTGCGCAAGGGCCAGTTTTGCGCATGCAGCGGGTCGTCCGGCCCGTCAAACTCGACGACGTATTCCTCCTGGTCAGGCAGAGGAGGGGGGTATGGCTTGCCGCCACCAAAGGCAGGTAGAGGCCTTCTCGAGGCACGGCTGGCAGAGCGGCTGCCGGGGCCGGAGCCGACAGTGGTGGCGTGCTGGCTGCGAGCCGTTTGTATGCGGCTAAGAGCGGTCGGGTGCCTCTCGATATCATTGACGGTCGAGACGCGGCTTATGTTGCGGCGGACGGCGGGCCTAGCGTCGCCGCCAACAGATGAGGCCGTCGAGACCGACGAGGCGGAGAGGACGCGTTCAATCTCATCGCTGGTTCGGCGCTGGTAGTTATGGGGTGAGGCTGCGCGTTCGGCCGCCACCAATTCGCGGTCAATCTCGTCCATTGCCATGTCGACGGTAGATTAACGACAAGGTGGCAATACTATGTAGGAAGTTGCGGGCGGTTTCGATTCCGCCGCGACGGCCTGCTGCCGACGATGGTCTCACAGCCCGCGGACCAGCAGACTGAGCTTAGACAAGGCTATTCCGAGGCGCAGAACGCCGACAGGATGTTGAAGATAAACAAGGCCACGCAAGGAATTTGAAGATGGAGAAAAGAAAGAGAGTTCAAGAGGAGGGGAAAGTGCTGGCGAGGGAAATTTAGCTGGCAACCAACTCGTTTGCAGCTAGCCCCCGCTGCTAATCTTTCTAGCCTTGCAAGTAAAATGCCAGAAGTTTTGAAGCTTGGCAACTCTAGGCAATTGGAGTTGTCTATTTGTCGCGCTACCCTGGAAGAAGGATGTCCGAGAAGAGAGAGTATGCTGGCTTTTCCTGCTCACGTTCTGAACTGGTGGAACGGCCAGTGGCGATGTCGTGTCTATTGACGATGTCGGAGGCGATGATGTAATGTAATATGTACTGTATGTAGCTTCGATACGATATCGACACGGATACGGCAATAGTCTAGTTGTCGTTAGCCCGGGCGTCGTGGAAATTTTAAACGCGACAGAGATAAATATCAAAAGGAATCGATTTTAGGTCAAGGGTAAGGGTTCTATAGGTATATAAACTATTGATTTACAAAAGTTGCAGTACTTGCTCGCGGCCTCGGTTCCTTATTAATCGGTTCACACGGGTCCGCGGACTGCAATCAGCCCTTTTTTTTATTTCATTTTTAATTCTGTCAGCTCCGAAGACCCATCCAGCGGAGCTTTGGCGTCCAATGGCACAGGGGGAGGAGATTATTTCTCTTCAAGCGCCCACGGAGGTCGGCACCTACAACGAGGGCGAACGCCTAACTCCTGCCCAAGACGTGCTCTGCCGTATGCGAACTTTTATCTATCGGCGGCTGGGCCCAGCGCAAGCAGGAATTATCCCCAAAAATTCTGCATGTCGGGGTGCTCCTCCGTACGAACCGAAAAGAACATCCCCTGTATACCTTACCAGCTATCCGGACGGGACAGATACAGCAGTCTCTACTAATGTAAACTCGAAGCTCCGCTCCGAATGACTTACTCGTATTTATAAGCACTGAGGACAGATCCTGGATAAATCCCGTCAGCTTTGTATCAAAAGCATCAAAACTCTTTTTCCACGATGCCTTTCAGCCGAGACACGCATGCCAATGTCGCTGTGCTACCAGGCCATGCACCGGAAATGCGTCCGGGCCGACTGGCGGTGATGAGAGATCGCGGGCAGTGATGATGGTGACGATGATGACGATGGGCAACGATTTGAGCAAGCCACCGACGCATCCATGCAATTTTCATCCGTCTTTTTCAACTGCAACCCGGCCCGCCCGAAAATGGGGCAGATGCAGGCATGCAGGGGCCAGGCCACCATTGAGTGGTGCCGAGATCAAAGCGGCGCAACGTCATCAACAGGTGTCGTTTCTCTGTTCTCATTCGTTCTTATCATGAATTTCTATTCATAGTCTTTAGAAGGTATGATAGATTTTTTACGTAGCCGTTTTAACGTGAGGATGACCCTTTTGCTGTACCGCTCATCGGCAATGTAGAGAAATTTTCCAGTTCCGGTTAGCAATGCTGACTAAGAAATATGGTATATAGGCTCAAAAAGCTCAGCATTTTTCGAGCTTCGGCTCATTTGGTCTTTTGAAACGATACAGAGAAGATTAGCATGGCCCCTGCACTAAGGATGTAAGTTCCACCACGATCAAAGGCTCCAGTTCGAATCCCGATCCTAACAGCATTTTCTAGGACACGCAATCTCAAAGAGAAGCTACAAGTTTTTTTTTATTTTTGCCAAAAATCTATATACATCTTCTTCATTTTATTTTATTCATCAGGGTTCATTCGGGCCTGCCGATTGCCCTATATACCAAAGACTAGGTATGTACCGGTTCTCTAGTAAGAAACCTTGCTCTAGAGCTTCTGGCCTCGTCCAACTTCACTCCTCAAGGCACTTTTATAATCAATTACGAGCGTAATTCAGATGATACATTCGCATTCTTTCTATATCCCCTATGGTAGATGTCTAGTGTACTCCCCAGCCCTGATCCAGAAGCGCCGTCGCCTCCTCCAGGCTGAGTCCTGCCGTCTCCGGATAGATGCGCCAGACCAGCGCCTCGCCCACTGCGCAGATGCCCGCGTACAGCGCAAACGTCCACGGCGGCGTCAAGAGGTCCATCAGCGGCAGGAACGTCAGGCCCACGACAAAGTTGGCCGACCAGTTGGTCGCCGTGGACACGCCGCTGCCGAGCGACCGCGCCGACATGGAGAAGAGCTCGCTCTGCATCCACGGCACGTTGCCCAGGCCGACGGCATAGGACGCGACGTAGAGCATAATGCTGACGAGGATGATGGCGGCCGCGCCGGTGGCGGGCGGGGCCGTACCGAGAGCGGTCGCTGGGTCGGTGCTAGCATTCAGAAGGGAGAAGCCGAGAGACGCGAGCAGGAGGCCGGAAATCATGAAGGGTATCGAGTATAACAGTATGCGCCGCCGCCCGATGCGGTCGATGAGCACAAGCGCAATGCCCGTGAAGATGAAGTTGGTGTGGCGACGGTGAGAGATGCGAGCGTCGGGCTGCTGAAGCCCACCAGCGTGAAGATTGTAGCCGAAAAGTACATGAGCGAGTTCTGCGATCTGGTTAGCCGGATATACTCTGCGAACTCCCCGGTCGTTTTTAGACTTGCAAATCCGCTCAGTTGCTGAAGACCCTGCAGCAGGCACGCAATAGCCAGCGCGCGTCGGTTCTTGCCCTCTCTGAGCAGCTCTTCCCACGCTCCAAGCCATCCCGACGCGCCTCCATCCCCAGCGCGACGTAGCCTCCTCGCCTCCTCCTCCGCACGCGCTTCCACCTCAATCGTCTTAACGACAACATCCACAAGCTCCTCGTCCCGCAAGCCATGCGTGCGCCTCAGCACCCTCCTCGCCGCCTCCGGCCTTCCCGCCGCCACCAGCCAGCGCGGCGTCTCCGGCATGAAGCCCAGCAGCAGGGCGGCCTGCAGCACGGCCGGCACGGCGCCGAGGCCGACCATCCAGCGCCAGCCGGTCTCCGGCGGCGCGCGCGTCGCGAGCAGCCACCCGGCGACGTACGCGACGACCTGGCCCGCGGTGACCAGCAGGACGTTGGCGGTGACGAGGCGGCCGCGGTGCGCGGCGGGCGCCACCTCGGCGATGTACAGGGGCACGACGAAGCTGGCGGCGCCGACGCCGCAGCCGATGACGCAGCGGCCCGCGACCATGAGCGCGACGCAGGAGCTGGCGGCCTGCAGCAGCGCGCCGGCGACGAAGAGCGCGTCGGCGAAGAGGATCACGCGGCGCCGGCCGAGGCGGTCGGCGAGCACGGAGGCGGTGGGGGAGGCGACGAGGGCGAAGAGCGCCGTGGCGGAGGTTATGACGGACTTGTCGAGCGAGGTGAGCTCCCGGTTGGAGAGGGCGGTGCCGATGGAGACGAGCGCCGCGGAAATGACGCCGGTGTCGTCTGCGATGGATGACTCGGGTCAACGGCAGGAAACTTCGTCAAGAACATATGGTCCAAGGACTTACAGCCAAATAGCAATCCACTGATGCCAGCGGCAAAGGTCAACAGTGATACGAACGTACCAGGACCGTCTCCCTTGAGGGGCTCGCGTCCGGCTTCATTTTCAATGTGCTCGTAATCATCGTCACGTCCTCCGCCAGTAATCAGGGGTTCCTGAGAGTCGTCCGTGACCTATGCATATCGCGCTTCCAAGGATGCGCTGGAAATCTCGTATCGAAGATGAGGGCTGACCATTTGGGGGTGGTGACACTTTTGGCCAGAGCTCATTAGCGGCCGGTGGTGACTGTTTGCTCGTCACGCGGACCTGGAACGCCTGTAGCCTTGCGCACGGTTGACAATTCAAAAATAGATGACATTGCAGTGGTTACATCAGATTAATTAAAATGACCTGCAATGATTAAGCTCCTCGTGGCCAGCAGTACAGTTTTTTAAATTATGCATAAGTATTGCAAAAGTCAAAAAGCCGTCACTCCGAATTTCGCGGCACTACTTATACTCTGCGATGATACGTGATCGAATATACTTCGTCACTCCTTGTTCGAGAGCGCCACGATGCTAAAATTTAAATTTCCATCCGCCCGGCTGAGAAATTTGCGAATCCCCATGGCCAGCGCTTTTTCAGTAAGCACATCATCATCTGGCGGAAGAAGGCCTCTATCTACGGGACCATCAGTGTTGCCCTCGAGTTCCCACAGATGCCCGTCGGG
Source organism: Niveomyces coronatus (assembly GCA_018831755.1). NCBI lineage: Eukaryota > Fungi > Ascomycota > Sordariomycetes > Hypocreales > Cordycipitaceae > Niveomyces > Niveomyces coronatus. The sequence continues at coordinate 82,746 of JAFEME010000053.1, read as the reverse complement.
GCCCTTGACATAGGCCAGAAAGTGATGGCCCGGATGACCCTGTGCTAGCGGCGCCGCCGAGCTGCCGGTTCGGGCCGCACGCATGTGTGCTCGCTCGAGTTCCTCGCTGTTATATAAGACGTCCGCGCGAGGGTCTGGCCGCAGCGGCTTGGCCTCGTTGAGGAGGCGATCCAGCAGCGAGCCCTCCCGTACGTGTTTGCGAGCTTCGCCGTTGGCGACGGAGTGAAACAGCGCGTACAGGCCACATGCGTTCTCAATCGTCTGGCGAAACCACATGACGGACTCTTCATCCCCAGCCTTGTCGTAGGTCAGGTCGGCCATGTCTGAGGCGATGCCATCTTCCTTACGCGAAGCGTAGTACATGTCGGTAGGCGTGATGAAGATGAGGGCATGTGCTGGACGCGGGACCATGGCGAGCAGAGTGGCGTCATCGATGCTATAGACATCGTAGAAGCCCAGATCTGGAGATAGACCGAGGTCGTGAACAAGGGACGTGAAGACCTCGGGGTTGTTCTCGAGCGGGATGACTCGTTTGCGCCCATAAGGCGTGATATATACTCCCTCTGTCGGCATTAGGACGATGTGTGTGTTTTCGTTTTACACTGTCGCTGACGGTGTCTTGCTCAAAGTTGGCGTGCAGGTCAATCACAGGTAGTGATACAATGCACTAGCTAGCAGGCAGCAGAAGCGAACGTTGCAGAAAGTGCGACAATTATTCAGCAGAGAGGGTGCCCGCGTATTACATTTAATGTCATACGCAGCGCTTCAAGCAAAAAAAAAAAAGGATCCATACTCCGAAAAAGCTCGTAGCCTACTAGGAGTGACGGATGTGGGAGTATTAAACAACACGAGCAGGAAGGCTTTTTGAAAAAAAAAAAAAAAAAAAAAAGATAGAAAATGATTCTTGGACCTCTGTTGTACAAGACAAAAATGTTATTTTCAGCTTCAGGGTAGCAGCCGCAGAAGCAAAACGCCCCTAGCCTGTGTGGGACGGATACCTACTGGAGTACTGTACCATCTTGTGCAGATAGCGGTACAGCCACTGTAGATCCCGTCCAGCGGCTGTAACATATGTATGTACCTTTTGAGAAATCTTATACCTGTAGTCACTCATGAACACGGCTTTTTTTGTTCTAATATATCGTATCTCTGACTCATGCCTCTCTTTCTAATTTCTTTGTAATAATAAAGACGCCGATGGGCGGCTTATTTTGTTCCCTACGTAGCATGTAGTACCTCTACTGGGTGGTAACTTGTCAGCCAGCCAGCCCCATTGCCACCGATCAACAGCGGGCACCACTCAATCGTAGGGCCGTCCGTCTGCAGGCGTGCCCGCCCACCAACTAGTACAGGTAGTAACCAACCAACCAACAGCGCACCGAGCACCGAGCACTGAGCACAGGCCGTGGCCCACCGAAAATTATAGGCCGACCCATCCTCTCCTGGCGAAGCACCGCTTCGACGCCCGTCCTGTTTGTGGTTGAGAGCCCTGTCGTTCGTTTCTGACTCTGGAATCCACGGCTGTGAGAGGACAACTCTCACATAGTTGATGACACCTCCTCCGATCGCGAAGCGTAGCAGAGACTATCGTCGCGACGCCGCCTCCGCCTCCTCCTCCTCTCATCCCTTGTCTGCTGCCCAGCACAGACATACCCAGACCCTGCTAGTCAGCCAAATCGGAAGCGTTGGGCGTCGACACGTCCACTCACCACAATGCAGCCGGGCCCTCAAGCTCAACGAGGCTATTCGCACCGCCGAACGGATGAAACTGTCGCGCAGGCCGCCGTCGGCCCGAACAGAGTCATGTCGCCCACCGGGGTGCCGTCGAGGGCGTCCACAGCCTCGATGAAATCAACTCAGGGTGGCAGCACGCGCCGATCTAATCGCGAGGTTCGTCTTCGAATTCGTTCCTACAATCCTGGCGCTGGCGCTGGCGCACCGACTCTAGTACTTTATTGCCCATTGACTAACCACATGACAACAGAACGGTTCCTCAGGCTCGAGCGTTCCTCTGTCGCAAATCGAAAAGAGTGTCACTCACTTGCTGGTAGCCACCAAGCAACTGCTCGAAACCCTCACACAGTGGTCCAGAGGTAACGCGACCGATACTCAAGTGTCCGATGTCTATGTTCGTCTAGGCTACGAGTTCAATATGGCGTGTCGTGCCTTTACTGCCATCAACGTCGATACCTCCGACCTTGGCAACGTCCCTGACCTGCTGCGCAATATTCTCGAGGCCACGTTGAGCCAAGAAGCCAGTGCAGAGAGCCTCGAAAGGTACCTGCCTCGCATAAGAGACATCATCATCAACCTACTCCATGGCCTGAAGAGGAAGCAACAGCGTCTGCGTCAACGACAGGCCCGAGATAGGGACGGTTCCCATGTCCCGGAGCGCACAACCAGTATGAGTACCGTTGCCAGCGGCAGCAGTGGCGGCCTTACCCACATGCTCGATGACGGCCTCGACGCCGGTCACAAGCAAGACCCAGCCCCTAGCGAGGAGCCAGCGCAAACAAACATCAGTTCTCCCCCCAATCGCCGATTCAATCCAACGCGAGAACCTTCGCGTAGTTCTGTCCAATCCAATCGGACATCAATACAAGCCCAGCCCCTGCCGTATCCCAGCGATGACGGCCAACTTCCTCCTGCTCCCTCGGGAGAAATCAACATAGAAGCTTTCCCCCCGCCGCCTCCACCTCCTCCTGAACCTCAATCAAGTGCGCTGGCAGCGCTGCAAAAAGGTGGCGATTTGGAAAGACGAGCGTCGCGAAGATACTCACAATATCAAATCTCGAAGCATCTCGGTGGCGCCAACGCTGTTCCCATATTGCCGCACCAAAACTCACCAATACCCAACCGTGGCAGGAAAGAAGCTCGGGAGTCTCTCCATGCCGTTCAAAAGCGCGAGTCGGTACGATACAGTCGACATCAGTCTACTCTTTCGAGATCTGGAACGTCTCCAGCACCATCGGCACCGATTGAGGAACGTCTCGAAGAGAATGGCGCCGCAGCCGACAGTCCTATCATTTCGACTCCAACAGACAAGTATGTGTCCAGCGCGACACTGACGGGTCCCATTCTCGAACCTGTACAGCTCGTCGATGAGCCCAAGATTGCTACTGTACCAGAACACAGACCAATCAATACGGAGACAGTTTCCGCTGTCGCAGAGCCCAAAGGCGATTCCTACCTACAGGTGTCACCGCCGCTGACCCCTACCAAGGACCTGACACTGTTTCTCCAATACAAGACGAAAATTAAAAAAATTGTTCTTGCTGAGGGAAGAAGCGAGCTTTCTATCGGACGCCTGCAGCTCGCCTTTATCGAAAAGTTCTCATGGAACACCCAACATAACGGCACGGACCTGCCCGATATATACATCCAGGATCCGATTTCCGGCATCCGACATGAGCTTGAGGACCTCTCCGATATCAAGGACCGCACAGTGCTGGTGCTCAATATAGAAGCTCTCGACGAAGTCAAGCGTCACATCGACGACGGCATATCAAGTCTGACCAGGATAGTGCAGGACGTGCAGCAAAACGTTCAAAGCCAGGCCGCAACGCTTCAGCGAGTCTCGGACAGGCAGCAGGAGACTGCTGAGGAGGTCGCGCGCTTGGCACTGGCACCACCCGTCGCCGTGCAATCTGCCGATGGAACCAAAGCCGTCATCGGCACCGGTCCGAGATTAGGCGCCAGCCACGTCGGACAAATACAATCATTCCGTCGGGATATTGCCGTGTTGCGCCAGACGTACTCCAACTTCCAGTCCGCCATGGAGGCTTCTATGTCTGCTGTTCGAACAAAGGCTGGAAGCGTCAAATCTGTGGCTGCTACAGCTTCTCAGCCCGACTTGGAGGAAGACGCTGGATATTCCTACGTTTCAAAGGGCCGCAAGAAGCTTAACGCAGACTCTGATCGCCTCGTTGGAAAGGTGGATGATCTCCAGGACCTCATCGAGGACCTGCGCAAAGACGTCGTGCACAGGGGTGTAAAGCCGCTGCCGCGACAACTAGAATCGGTCAATAATGACATCGCCGAGCTTGGTAAAGCACTCAAACTGATGGAGGAGTACATGACCGAGGAGAAGCCCATCTGGACCAAGATCTGGGAGAAGGAACTCGAGGACGTATGCCAGGGTCGTGATGAGCTGCGCCTTATGGAAGACCTACTGGTCGATTTGAGAGACGACTTAGACAAAGCCACAGAGACATTTGCGCTCGTCGAGGAAGCCATGAAGGAGCAAATGAAGGACGTCGGCCCCGGAACCAACACGGTAGCCTCGCGGGTGCTGTACAAGGGCCTCGGCAACCTCGGCAACAGCCTCGACCAGAATGCCGCCAAAGAAGATGTCCTTGGCGAGGTGCGCGCCCTCCAGCCCAACCACGAGAACCGGCTCGACGCCATCGAGCGGGCGGAGAAGCTGCGCCGGAAGGATCTGCAGAACCGCAGCGGCAACGCGCTGCAGCGCGAAATCGCGAGCTTCGTGCGCGAGGGGAAGCTGAAGAAGTCTGGCGGCTTCGAGGAGGTGGAGCGGGCGAGAGTGGCCAAAGACGAAAAGATCCGCCGTGAGGTCTGGGAGCGCATGAACGGCATCATTGCCGAGGTCGAGGGCGAGTACGAAGACGACGAGGACGAGGAGGAATCGGAGGGCGATGAGGAAGAAGAGGAGGAAGACGACGGTCTGGAAGAGGAAGGCGAGCATTTCGAGGACGCCGAAGCAGGGGTACCTGATGCACAAACTACGGCGCGTAGTTCGGGCGGGAGTGCGGCGCCGCCGAGCACGAAGAAGGAGTGAATGGCGAGCTTTGATGATGCGTTTTGACTCGAGCATGATTTTTACTATTCTTGTGCGCATTTGGAGTTTTTGTTTTGTTATCATTTGAAATTCGGAGTTTGGGCATTATTGTCCTTTTTTCATGTACGTTGTTTGGACACGGTGCATGAAGAGATGGAAGAGGTTACAAAACTGCTTTGCTAATATTCATCAATTACGACATTGGCGCCAGCAAAAAAAATATGACTTCTAGTGAAGCAGTAGTGGCTGCAGAAAATGTAAAGTGTCTTTGGGTTTCTATAAAAGTAGCGTCGTAAATAACTTTTCTCTTGATCTTCTTAAATGTTCATCATGAATATTTCTTTGGCATATCCTCATCCCAACAATGTCAGCTTGGACATTTTGGCTAGCGCGGGCGGCTCATCCATTTTCGACTTGGCCTCCATCCACTCCTTCAGCACGGCATCGCCGCCTCTGACCCGGGCGCTCTCCGTATCGTCCTCCCCGCCGTCTCGTTGTGGCCTCTGCGAGTCCCCGGCAGCTGTGTGCGGAAATACCTGCGCGACAGCGACCCTCGCGGCGTCCAGGACGTCCGCCATGAGCGCCTCGGCGTTGCGCGCTCGCTCCGCCATGCCCCTGCGGACCAGCGCGAATACAAGGCGCTCGACCTCTGCCTGCGCGGCGCCGACGCGCTCGACGAGGCGCCGCGTGCTGTTGACGAGGTACTCCTCCTCGTAGACGGTACCCTTGCGGCCGCGCGCGCGCTTCTTCTCCTCGCGGCGGCGGTTCTTGCTCGTCGCGCGGCTTACGCCCGTGCCCGCGGTGCCGACGCTGCCATCCTTGCCCGTGTAGCGCGTGAAGAGGCTGGTGGCGCCGGTGCTGAGGCGCGAGCTCGCCGCCACGGAGACGTCGTCGGGGATGTCGGCGCCGCCGGCGCGGTCGCCCTCGTAGAAGGCCAGCGGGTCCTCGGCGGCCTTGAGGCGTAGTTCTGCGATGCGCGGCACCTGCGCGCCCATCTGCGCCTTGCAGTCGGCGAGAAACTCGGTAGTGCTGCCGAGGGCCTCGGCGATGCCGGTGTCGACGGCGGTCTCGAGGAGGTCGGGCCGGTCGTGCTTGGCGACAAGGCGCATGGCCTCGGCGAAGAGGTAGCCCTTGCAGAGGCACTTGATGGCCATCTCCAGTGAGTCGAGGTGCTCGTCATATATGGTGGCGGCTGCGGCGTAGTCCTTGGCTTCCCATAGTGCATCGGCGAGCGCGGCCGCGAGCTGGCTCAGAGCTTCGGCAGACAGCGGCGGTGTTTGCTGTTGGGCTGCAAAGAGGCACTCTCGCCAGCACGTGGCGCCAGACGCGCGATAGCAGTTTGTGGCCTTGACAAAGTTTTGAAGGGACTCGTAAGCGAGACCGGCTTCGCGGAAGGAGGAAACAGACTCGAGATGAGCAGCGTAGAGGTCTGTAATGGTACGCAACCGCGGTTGGTCGTAGCGGTAGAGGCGTAACGCGTCTTGATAGAGCTTATGCTTGGTGGTGTAATTGCAAAACTCGTCGAAGGAGTCGAGAGTCTGTAGATGAACTAGAGCTTTTGTTCTGCGGTTGAGGTGATCGTCGATTTCGAATTTGCGGCGCGTCTCTGGCAAGGCATGCAGTTTCTGGATAAAGGGTAGATATTCACGCGGATCACGCTGGGACTGTTGGGCTACGAGGAGCGCTAGCTCGAGATTGTACAACCCGATTGCGTTTTCGTATAGACGATTGACATCGACGAGAAAGCAAATGTGCTCGATGGCCTTTTCGGCAGCCTTGGGGTCCTCTGTCATGAGCCCGTACACGAGGAGAAGACCATCGTCGAGAGCAGGGGGACTCTTGCAGACATGTGCAGTGATAATGTTTTGGAGGTGTGTGGCTTTGCGCGACTGTAAACCTTGGAGGAGAGCGTCACAGACTGTGTTGATCTTGTTGTCCGTCGACTGAGGGCGCAGGCTGGATACGGTATCTGGGGCCGCTGCATCAGATGGGGATTTCTTCCTGGTGTCCGGATATAGAGTTTTGGTCACATCCTCTTCTCTATAGACATGTCAGACGCGAAGAGAGGTGAAGAAGTAAGAGGACAAGGTTGGGATGAGCGTGACATACTTTAGTGAAGAGAGAAATAGATCAATGTAAGTCGAATCGGAGACCTGGTCCAGAAAGTTATGGACAGAAGCAAGAAACTGCTCAGGTTTATGGTCGCAGAGGACATTCATGTCTACCCGCTGCGTTCTACAGTGCGCAAACGCCATGCCGTATTCTTTGTCATCGATGAGACGACGGATCCCAGCGAGTACCATGGCGCGGGGAAAGATGGTTTCGAGATTGCCACGAGGCATTTGAAGCACGATACTCATGTTAGTAGGCATTGCGGTGACTAGCCGGGAACCGCGTTCGACGCTTCTGCACCGTTCATCCTTTTCAGGATCGTCCCCAGGGACCTCCAAGTCTTGTACATCGTCCACGAGATGGACGTATTTGACGAAATGATTACTCGTCGTGAATATGAGGTGTTGTGATGTTAGGATGAAAGATGTGCAGTTCTTTGTCAAGAGCTTCGAGTTGGCGTAAATATGGCCGCTCCGCGAGAGACCAAAGGCAATGACGGAGCCGTCCTTTGACTTTGCGATTTCGAAAGAGGGCAGCATGACTGGGAAGCTCACACCTATCGGATCGTTGGTGGTAGGCGTGATGACGTACAGCTCACCAGAGGTATCTTGGCCGTAGCTCTCAAACGCGGCATCATCATCATATGTCGCCGTGGCCAGCAAATGCGTCAAGGAGTTTTGCGAGAACTGTATGCTCACACAGTCGGTGTTGACATGGGCGTTGACCACTTTGTAGTTTTGCTGTGCAAGGAGACGGTAACCGCTAGAAGTGGCGACAATACGCAGTGGCAGGACAGCCTCTGCCTGCTGGGAAATAAACGGCAGTTTCTTGAGAAGCTGCGGCCTCGTAACTCTGCCGTTGGCACAAGGCAGCTCGTACATGTCGACACCAGAGTGGTGAAGAATGGCGAAGGTGCGGTTCAAGTGCCCGAACGCGACATCAACGGCAGATGAGCCTACTTCAACGTCGCAAAAAGACATGGGAGGGGGCACATTGGCAGTTCGGAAGGGCGTCAATTTTACATCGGTTCCATCGATCACAGCGACGGCACCGATGTCGTAGGGGTGCCTGGTCGAGCCTCTGGCAGAATGCAGTGTCTGCTCGGACACCACCAGATCATTGCTAGTGGGAAAAGCGAATCGTAGAGCCCGCTCAGGATGCCATGAGAGTGCAGCAGCGCCACCGGCCTCCCTAGGAAGCTCTTGCTTCAGATACCAGTGGTAGTTGCCCATTGTCCACAGCTGGACTGTTTTTGTCAGTATAACAGCCAGAGCAGACGAGTCTGAGTTCCACTCCAGCTGTATGCGAGGACACGCCTGCACGTCCTCAAGCGAAGAGCGAAGCGCGAACTGACCATGTCGGAGGCCATTGCGCTCGAAAAAGACGACATCGACACCGTCCTGCTTGCGCTGGATTCCGGCCATCAGATTGCCCGACGGTCTCCAGCTCAGACTGCTCTCCAGGTGGTCGACAGGCTCGCTCGCGCTATCGAGCTCACCCTCTCGTGAGTAGACACGGATGACGCGGCGGGAGCCATCCTGCACCGAGTTGACGGCGACGTAAGCGCCGTCTCCACGCCAACTGATTGTGGTGTTGCCGTCTTCGTGGTGACTCGGAAGGCCCTCATCGACCTTTTCAGGAATGGTAGGGTCGCGGAGAGCTTTGGCACCGCGTCCTTGGAACTGTGTCTCCTTCTTGCCCCACCCAACGGAGACGTGCTTCGAGGCTTGAAGGTCGTCGGCGGTCATGGCGACCTCGGCGACGGGATCTAGGGAGCTGCCCATGAAGATGACATTGTCGGTCTTGGTGACGATGAGCAGGAGCTCTTCGTCGGGAGACCATCTCGCCGCTGAGATGCCGGAGTCGATGGAGCCAATGATCTCAATGTGTGCGTCGTCACTGCGGAGCGCATCTTCTTTGACTGTGATGATATCACCACCCTCAAACACGAGGCATGTCGTTGCAGTGCTGCTCAGATGCTGGAGACTCAAGATCCTGTCCACCGGCAAGCTTGGACTCGGACTCGGAGCATCCCAATCAGTGACAGAACGCTGTGATCTGGAGTAAGTCAGCACTGCTCGCTTCGTTTGCGCCGCATACGGCGAAAAGGTCTGACTCACAGTGCATGGCCTTCGGAGACACGTATTAGTTCGATGGTTGGATTTTCAGCCGTTGGACCGACTGAGCAGATGACCTCGTCCGCTTCCGCGTCCCAACATGCGGCGGTGATATCCTTGCGGGCCAGACGGCCGAAGCGAAGATTTCTCAGATTGCGCATCGCGGTGCTTTGGCTGTGCAATTAGGACGGGGCTCCTGCACGAGTTGAAAATCATGTGAAGAGCCCGCTTCTCATAGGGCTTCTGACGGAAAGGTTTACGAGAAGGAAATAGTTAAGTAATGAGCGATCCCTAGCGAAACTGTCGGTTATACTCGTGGTATTACGGGTTCTTGCTAAGTTTTTTTTTTTTCTGGCTTCGGAGCTGTCAGGCATCGCCAACTCCCAGCGTCAAAATGTAATCAGTGGGCGCCTATTGGCGCTTCTAGGCTATGTTTATAGGGGACAGTGGCCTACTAATGATGGTGGGGTCGAAGATAATCTGAGCTGTAGTGGGGGGGCAAGAGTGACGCGATCTCTCTGAATTCCCTCGCCCTGGACAAGAAATGGTCGGGTATAATTGATACCCGCAGAATCAAATTAAAAATGTGAAATAGTTGAGCTTGACGTGTGCAGCTAGTCTTTCACAAAAAAAAAAAAAAAAGAAACAAGAACGGCTTGCTGTAGCAGCGTGAACTCCGGCCACGTCGCAAGTCACTGCTCGGAGCTTCGGGAGTCTGCGTCGACGTCGTTTGAATCCACAAGGTCGCGAGTAGCAGGAGTACCAGGCTGGCGGTCTGCATTAAATCGCATGCCCTGAGCATTATCCTCTTTTTCTTCCCTTCTAGAAATTTGAGGGATAGGTTTTTCTGTAAGAGCCTCCTGTTGGCAGCTCTGGCATGAAGTGGCATTAGTATAAGTCACGTTTGACCAATACTGCACCACGCCAAAGACACCCTTTAACTACATGAAACCTCTGCCTTTATCTAATGCCCGCAACCCGCGTATCCCGACCACATCTGACTAGGCTCCCCGACTCCTTCGAGCGTTCACGCGAATTCGTCGTCGGTGGGTGGGCTGCGTCGCACTGACGACTAATGCGTCCTGCCCTTGTTGAAACCGTGTCCCAAGATCTTGGGAAGTATTTGGCCCACCTGTAACCGATATTAATGCCTGCTCAGGATGTTTGATCGCTGTTGCATCTGCGCCATAGCCCTCGAGATATGTAACCGCTGTTCGTTTTATCAGCATCCCTCGTCCTAAATGAAGCATACAAAAAGAGGGCGAATCTTGCTTTAAACACGCGCCCACTGTAACAATAGAAAGCCTCGTGACCTCCTTAGCCACGCACAACCTGCGTAGTTAGTAGGATAGTGGTCTGACTGATAGATAGACACTATAACACGGGGCGAGAGAGCCCACGGGGTGGAGGTTTGCAAAAAGCTTAAAAAATATCCCAAGCCTAGGAATCGAACCTAGGCTATACTGCCCCTTTCGGGCACAGTTCTGCCGTACTTAACGTACAAGCTTCCCTGTGTGTCACTAGGATATGCTACCACTGCACCAGCTTGGGTTGGTTCTTGGTTAGCCGGTAAGACCACCAAGAAGGGTATATATGACTGAGGGCCAAAGAAGTTTCAGGGAAAAAAAATCCCAAGCCCGGGACTCGAACCCGGGTCATCCTGCCCCTTTCGGGCACGGTTCCACTGCATTTCCGCACTGTAGTACTTCCACACAAGCTTCGCCGCGTGTCAGTAGGATATGTTGCCACCACACCAGCTTATGTTCGACTGGATTGACGATCGATTATGATATTTGCGAATATAAGCCTCCGTGGAACATTTTCGCATCTTCGATCGACCGCAAAGGGCAGTCGTGTACGCGTATGTGGCGACGTTGACGTGTGCTTGGTCTCCCCTCGGGGTATCGAACCCGGCCCCTTCTGAAATTGTATCGAATCAATACAATTGACAATCAGACATCATATCCATGTTAGACGAAGGGGAGTCATTTGTTGCGATACTGCCACTTCATTTTATCCCTTTTAAAGGAGTGGGAATCAGGAACAGAGGATCTCGTAGTCGCGATGGAGCGGTCTCTCTCTTGCACGTCGTTTGAGCCCGATCTTGGAATCGGTTCTCGTTTGAGGAATGCCATGTGAGCATAGTAAAGAAGAGCGTGTTGTTTGGAGGAAGAGGTGTGGCACATAAAGCGTTGCATGTGGGCGGGGGTCGGTGGCTTTTAAGGCCTCGATGTGTTTCACTCAACCTAATCTCAATGCGTTTTTAGCCTCTGGGTTTATGTGTTTCCTGGAAGTGGGTCAGTCTACAGGAAAGTCTCGGTCGGGTTGGAAATTCGCGCAATTCCCGAAGTCATGTTATTTCATGCCAGGAGCCGATCCCTAACTCAACCGAGAAAGAGAGATCCACCGCATATTCAGTGTTTCGTGTGTGCTTCAGTAGTCATTGGGGCTTCAACATTGGTCTGAAAACACGGGTAGAGGTATCGGATGTGCCAAGTTGTGGTTAGTGTTGTGACTTAAGACGTGTTATTCATAGGCTCAGTTGTGAGACGTTTGCTATCGCCTCCTTATTAAGTTAGCCCGTACTGTTCACGTGAATTCCATTTCACACACGCACATCTTTTAATCTCTGCGTGACCGTTCCTTTTCTTGGAATGTATTGGTAGTTACAGCCCCAACACTGGAGTTGACTCTCTCTGTGTTGCAGTGTTCGAGCTTGCTATACTTGCTACCCAACCTTGTGTACTGGGGCTGTGTCACATCCTTTTGCCATGCCAACCGATCCTTTCTTTCTCCCAGGGGCTGAGGTGGAAAAGTAGGAGACCGCTTTGTTCTAGTGGTTGGTCGGTGAGGCTTCCGTGCGACGGGGCCAGGCTAATGCGCAGACTGGCCATGTATCCAGATAGTAGTGAACTGACTCGGGCCAAGTGAGCATCACCGGCTTTGTAGGGTTCCTGAGTAATTGAATCAATGAAGCCAGTATGACAATCGGGCGCTTGAATGAGCGAAAGCGGTTTTCGACCAATGGTCCCGTCCGTCTCAGACATGAGTGGCCAATCCTCGGAGGGTCGCGTGAGTGATCATTTCTTGAAGCAAGGCAAAGTCTAGAGAAATCCGTCGCGGGTCACCTACGACTGAGAAACAATGTATTCCGCTCAAGCAGCTATTCAAGCATCTCATTTTGCGCGTCGTTATTATCGCTCCTTCGATCGGTCGCTTCTAGACCCCATCGCCCTAGCCACGCGGATGTAGATATAGATAGTACTGAACCACATCAGCCCCGGTCCTGGCCGGCGGCTCACATGCACGCGAAGCCACCTACGGCCGTTTTGTCGGCAATCCAAGAGCTGGAATCAATACACATTTACTTGTGCGCAAAACTGGCATGGTGGCAGCTAGCCGTGTCCAAACTAACTTGTTTCCTACCAGCCCTTATATATTATCATCTCAAACGGCCGAGCGGCGAAGCGGCTAGGTCGCGAGAGGGCCACCGGCCGTCAATGTCTGGCTCTACTGTTTCGAATAGGCTACCGCGACCGAGAACGCATCTGTGTATGGGACCAAATGGATCGCGCATAGCTAGTAAGAGAGTAGTTTTCATATCTAAAATTGCAGCCTTTACATCTAGTAAAACAGAGCGCGAGATCACATACATATACACGTCCGTTCTAACGTATATTCACCCATAGTACATCAATCGTCTGGGGTGACTGCTCGCGACACGATCAACACTTCCTAGTACATTGATTGGCTACTCTTGTATTAGTTGAGGAACTACACGATCGAGAAACCAAGGATAAAGAAGCGGCGTAACAAAAGGAAGAGGGGAAGCGGTGGAAGGGGAAGTGATCAACACTCCTGCACTATTATTAGCAGGCAAAGATCCAATCAACATGAAATAACTCAAAATTAGATGACAGTGAGAGTGGACGTTTGAGGTGCTGGTATTCAGCTACGGTACGAATACCGATGCCAACGAATAATTGCCTCCGCATGATCTTGGAATGTGGCCAAGCGCAAACTATAAAATTGTACACGCAGGAGTATTATTTACGTTGGGCTACAATATATATAGGCACTGTATCCCATCTTCTTTATCAAAATGTCAAACAGTCAGGCCTTACTAAAACAGCTACGTGTGAGATAGGACAACCCGACTTACAGCTCATCACTCGATTTTCAACAGCATTTCCGGCACTATGCCTGAGCCTCCGGCAAAAATCGCACGCACCGCTGGTGACATCTTCGACCACTTTAAACCAAACAATCCCGATGTGTCATTCTTCGCGGCGTCTGCTGAATAGGAAAGAGACTGATCGCGACACCTGCTAAATGCCTCTCATCCTGACCGAGATTTGGCATAACTCGTCAAGCCTGATCTATTCTCTATCTAAATTTCAGAGGCTATACTCGCGGCAGCTTAATTACCCGGCCGCAGTATGTCACCTCTGCAGAGGTATGTATGCGAGGCTGGAGTGGTTCGGCTCTTCTGCTTGCGACCTCCATACCCTCCAAAGAGCCCGGCGCCGGACATGCGCCGGCACGAGAGGCGTGACGTTTGCTTCACACTTACGCCTATTCAGGAGTAACTAGCGGTAATACAACGGATAGAGGAGCATATGATTTCACCAGTAGTAGTCCGAAAAAGCACTGCTATGCTGACGGGTGTCGGTAACTCCGGAAATACAGACGGCGAGATTCCCATCAAGGAAAATGCGGCGCGGCTCGTCACCACTACACTGCGGGGCATCTTGGCCTCGGCCACGGTCAGGATGCTCGCCCCGGCTGCTTCTTTGCCGCTCATGAGATGAAGATCAATCCGGTCCAGCTGTTGCTCAAGTCTGACTGGCAACTACCAGAAAGCTGTGATGCGAAAACCAATCTTTGCGGGGTTTAGCATCCGTATTGATACCCCCATACAGCTAGGTTTCAGAAGGAGGTTCGGTGACGAGGAATTTCTAAACTTTATGAAGTGACGCGAGGTCTTGGCTGTGCAGTTTCGAAAAGAGGAGTAATGTTTGTGTAGGATGAACCATGAAAGCTAGATTGCGCCTAAGGATCACTTTAAGAAGTATCTTTATACTTTGATTGTAATAGCATTCTAAAAGAATGCGCTCCAGTAATCCAGACATTCGACTCAGCTGGATGACTTACTATCCAGCATTTATTACTCTACCCATATCGCCCACCCGTGCGCTCCCGCATTAGCTCCTTGCGCGCCTTGTCCTTTGCGCTGTCCCACGATATGAACTCGTGAAGGCCGGCGCCCCCCGGCACCATTGGCAACACAGGCACCTTTTTATCTGTCATGACCTCTGGCAGGGCCGGCCCGTCCGTGTCAATGAGCCACTCCAGACTGGCCGTCATGTCCTTAGGGCTCGACAACCGCCGCGCCTGCAGGCCCATCGCCTTGGCAACCTTGACAAAGTCGGGGTTGACCTGGTGGCAGTGCGCGTAGCGGTCTTCATAGAATAGGTTCTGCCATTGTGTAATCATGCCCTGCTCCTCGTTATTTAGGACAATCACTTTAACCCCGATGTTGAACTGTGCAGCCGTGGACAGCTCGTTGATGGTCATGGCGAGCGACGCATCGCCGTCGACGTCAATCACGAGCGAATCTGGACGGGCCAATTTCGCGCCAATCGCCGCCGGTAGACCAAAGCCCATTGTGCTCCGATGCAGTAAAACGTCTGGAGGCACCTGTATCTATATAAGACAAGTGGCGACCGTATCGGACTGATAGGCGGTACTGGCGTGAGTTTCATCTTGGTTCATTGTAGAATCTCCAAGGGGACATGTGCGTCAATTTGCTTGGGTTTTCGAATTGATGAAACTCGCACTTGATGTCTATGTCGATACGAGCAACTTTGGAACTCGACTCGGAAGAGATAATTGAGCTGCGCAGTGTCTCGACTGTTGCCAAGTGATTATCAATACCATCTATCCATCCGCAACCGACTCATCCAGACAAAATGGTTGGGACATTCGTCTAGAATAAGACCGATATGCGCATGCCAATCGTTTGACCAACCCCTGTTTGCGCAGACAGCAACGGTATACTCCCAATATACGGGGTACCATCCTGACGCTTGCCAGTCAACAATGGCAATGCATCCGTCCAGTCTGAGCATAATATTTTTAAGTTGCAAGTCAGCATGGGTGAAAACAGGCTGCTCACTGCCCTTGAACACCTTTAAAAGCACCTGTCGGTAATATGCGGCTTTGTGCAGCAGCCTGCTCGGATCTTCTGCCATAAATCTTTCCACCAAGCCGTGGAGTAGGTCCTCTTGGTGTAAAACGGCCCGTCGATCGACGACATGGGTTTGTCGGTGGCAAACAGAAAATCTCGCAGCTTAGTCTTGTCTAGGCTACCGAAGAATCCATGATGAGGTATGTCGCGTAAAGTCGTTGCTTGTAAATTGGCTGCCCCGCGCCATCGCCTTCTCTTTTTGACACGAAATCGGGGCAAGATGGCACATGGCAACCGTACGGGGTTCAGTACCCACAACGGGCTCTACACGTCGCAGGAATTCGTTACACCTATTGCTAATGTAAGCTTGCTTATGAGCAGGTTTCTTTATGCATATGGAGTAGATCACCGCAGAATGGTCGGTGGCAAGGTCCTGCATAACCCAATAGTGCAATCTAGAGTCATACTTCACGTCCGCTTTACCTAAGAATGGAGATACCGTTCAAACAGCAATGGTTGAGGAAGTCCAGTAGAGCTAAAAGATCTTAATACATTGTATGCTCCTTGAATGTGCGCAATACCAGCTGTTTACGTCTTCTCCTTCTCCCTCTCCTTCTCTTTCTCCTTCTCCTCCTCCTTCTCTTCCTCCTCCTCCACCGGCCAATAATTCTGCCAAAACGGGCCCGGCGGGTAGTGCGGCAGCGCCTCAAGCTCGCAATTAAGTCGACAACGTGCCAAAATGACGGCTTCCCTCAAAGCCTGCTCCGCATCGCACTGAGACCCATTCACGTTCCCTTCCCAGGTGATGCCCACAATCTTTGCGGTCCCCCCGGCATCATTGCTTCCTGAGCTCGGGGCGATGTGGAGTATGTTGATATCGCGCTGCGTCCAGCTTCGAATATAGTGGAACGACAGGTTGCCGTCCTCGTCTGGGTCCTCGGCCAGCATATTCCAATGTTCTTCCATACATGTTGACCTAAGCCCAGCTTTAAGCTTTTCCACATCTGCGTCGCTGATGGGCAGATCTAGAGATTCCTTGAGAGGCCTCGTCATAGATGCTCTCGCGCCGCGTATATACTCTAGGTCACGATACCGGACCATTGTCTCGTCCGGCACGACTGGCGGCGCGTAGTCTGGCTCATCATCCTGGCGATCCTCTATCACAAGGGGCTCGGTGCCCATCGATATGTTAATTTTCGGAGGCTCCTGCGATCTCATTTTATGATCTACGCGTCACAGTATGTAGAAGTTAAATAGAGCGGTATAAAGCCTACACTATTGTTAGTTATAGATAACGCTTAGTGAAGCTGCAGCCTAGTTAGTTATAATTACGGCGTTTTCTAGCAAACGTCTGCGTCTTGTTCGTTATAAGACTTAAGAACATACTACATAGCTAATATGGTCGTTGCATAAAGGGGAGGACGTCAAGATCTAGAGTCAGAAAGACGAGGGCACCCACTAATGATTTATATTCAGCGGGAGTAAGTTAGTAACTAAGACTAATAATGACTCAGTCAACTTAGAACCTGTTATAAATTACTGGCTTTAGTAGGGATTAACGATAGATGGTCGCCTGATGAGTGAGTGAGTTTTGCACTGCCCTATGCAATCCCGGTATCCTGGTGGGTCATCATATCTGCCGTTTTCTGCCTGCTGGCTGTTGGCTGGCTGCTCTCTTAGTTGCCTGGCTACTACTAGCTGCTAGCTGCTAGCTACTGCTATGACAGCCAGCTATGTAGTAAGGCAGCCAGCCAGCCAACAACAGGCCTGCCACCTAGCTTCTGCAACGTCATTATCCCCACCAACTTCGCCTCACACTGGTTGGCTACCTGGCTGGTAGGATAGTGTGAATAGTACAGGCTATACGGTATAAAAAAAGCATATGCACAACTTCGGGTTTATAAGAGCCCCCCAGAGATTTATGTTTTTTTAGCAAGGCGGCTAGGAACTGAAATTTTCTTTTTTGTGATAATTCAAAAGATGACAGATGCATACTATGGCTACGGATACATGGACGACAAGTAACACCTCTACCTATTCTGCGACGTACATTTTTACATTATATCTTCTGGCGTAACGATTACCTTTGTTGCTGTGCAGTTTAAAGGGGAGTGTTTAGCAAAAACTGCTCTTTTTATGCCCACGTAAGGTATGCTCTCTCCTAGCGTTAGTTTATGATATACACGGCCCGCACGACAAATTGGTATTCTACGAGGTTGAACTGTAAAGTCTGGTCAATGAGCTGCGGATCCTAAGGGCCCGCAAGGTCGTAGAAGCATATGAGCGAGATGGGAATAGTTTGTGATACTAGAAGTGTCCTGTTGGCCTGTTTGCCCCAGATGCATATTACGCCCGCCCGTATCTTGACCGTTATCGTCTCGATTGCCTGCTCAGGATGCTCCGAGCTATAAGATTATAATATTGCCACAACATTCGGTGGACTCGCGACGCCCCCCGTCAACACCAGCGGAACACTCGACACAAAGAGGCTCCATTTCTTGCCTTTCGCGCATTCCTCCGCCAGGGCTTCTAGATCGAAGCTTTCTCCTACTGGCATGCCCCATCCGCTGAGAAGGACCTCGTGTAGGGACACTCCGGCTGGCCGCGGGCTCGGCCAGGCCTCATACGCGACGGTATCGCTCGCGACGGCGGAAAACTGGTTGTCCCAGTGCCACCGTATAACGCTCTCGGAGGCTTCCACGCCGCACGAAGATCGTACATTGCGGTGCGGGAGCGCTGCCTGCTCCGCCGAGGATAGTTGCTTGTAGGCGGCTAGCCACCCGGCCCGGATAAACAGGATGTCGCCGGTTTGAAACACGGTGTCTTGGGCCCGAGCTGCCGACTCGAGCTGCGATACGGGTATGATGAAGGACTCGAATGGTGAGTAGGTAATATTGTGTTGCTCGGCGTATCCTGCCCAATCCAGCAGGATGCCTCGACCGACTATGCCTCGCTCCGCCATGTCTGGAAGAGAGTTGCGTGAGAAGGCAATGATATCTATGGTAGTAATTCAAATAGGTGCATACTTTGAACCCCTATCTTAATGTTCGATCTGGGACCAAAAATGTCATGGTCCGTCACACCATTATAGTATTGTAAAGTTTCCTGGTAAGGATAATGCCGTAGCCCATCCCAGTGGCTGGAACCCTGCGTGTTAATGTATAACTGATCACAGGTTTAGAAAACAGTCAATATGAGCTCGATGTAAAGTATCCTACCTCGTCATCATGTGCGTGTCCGATATACATTTCCGAGTACAAACCACCACATAAACTAACGGCTACGCATCTCCGAGCCGGCTTGCGCACCATGAACATCTACAAAGAAGTGGTAAACCGGAAAACAATACCGACTGCGGCTGATCCCGAAGCGCGTTTTTCTTATCAAGCAGAGCGGCTGACAGCGTCTGCCATCACGCAGACGTATCATTGCGAATGGTAAAATCCACGAGCAATAAAAAGTCGTCATACTTTACAATCAGACTGGCAGGTAAAGGGTACCGGGCAAGGGAAAACGTCCCGCCGCGAGGTGAAACCACCAGGCCGACTTGCCGAGTCTACCAACATAGGTACAGTATGTAGCGGACAACTATCACAGCATCCATAGTAGACAAGCTAGACGCGGTAGCCGATAAAAATCCTATGAAAGTGAACCGAGGTTGGATCAACACCAAATCAGGGTATAAATAGGATGTTAGCAATTCTAATGCTGTGGACGCGATCTTCATATAGGATTCAAGGCCTTATGATCTTTAAAAAAAAATCATCACCATCAGTTCTAAAGAATTAATTCATCTTAAAACAACTCATTGCTCATAGCATATTCAAGTTAAAAAAGGCGACAGAAACATTTTCCCACAGCATGTCACACACATAAAGCTCTCTAAACAGAAACCAACCCGACTGGGTGTATAGGGATAAGGAAATAAAGTCAGAGATAGAATGAAGAAATTTGATATCTGACGTGCGTCGTGTGGAATTGCATACGGAAGAAATTATATAGAACAGCATCCTTATTCGATACGAGGAAATGAGGGGGAAAAGCTACTTTAAAATCGTTTCATCGGTCTGCGGCTGGGCCTGAAATGAAGGGCTTAGAAAAAAATATGTGATTGAAAACGGCGGAATTTTTGCGGACTATTTGATGACATGGGCCGCGAGCGGCTTCTAATCTTGAAAACTATCCAGTTGCTTTTTTGATCTTACCACTTTGCCCTTTTCCTTTCGACGCAGGCCACACTTGACACTGTAAGAGACACACTGCCTTGCGAGCAACCTCAGTCTTTCTCGAGTTTCTCGTATCGAAGTGCTTCTTAACGAACCCAGTTACTTCCCCATAGGTGTAGCTCTTTACTTCGTAGAATAACTCTCGCTGCCATTGGAGGAGGATACTTGAGCATAGATATCTTAGTAGTATTAGCCCATTTCACGCCGTAAGCGGTTTACCATGTTCTACTACCGATTAAAGGACTCAAACGAGATCAGCCAGCGCTGTGCAGCGTTTAGAAGTAGAATATTGACGTGATTATGTTGTATTGATACATCTGTCATCTCCGACTGTTCGCGTCATGACTTCAGAATTCCCAACCTCAACGCCACCCGCCTTGCCCTTAATTGGAATAAGATCACCAACAAAGGCAGTGATACAACTTGACCAGCAGCGTCATTCGATCTCCTTATCGTGCCCGCTGTTAGATACAGCTCGATTCCCCGAAGCTCAGCTATTGAATGAGCTCGTCTGAGCCAAAGACTTGTATCGAGCTACATGGTCGTGGCAATCCACGAGGTAGGCAGATAGATGCCTCTGCCCACAACATGTTTGCCGAGACGTTTCTGGAGGCATAGTTGGGCTGGCAGGGGAGGCGCTGAGGGCCTTGCACCGCCGATCTGATGTATTGATATAAAGCCGTCAGGAGCGCGGCGCTGCTGTTGTTGGTTGAACTGCTGGCATACAATCCGCTGGCGTCTTCATCTCCGGAGTGCTTCCAGCCTGTCTGCGGACATGAGCCGACAGGGCTATCCTTGTGTTAGTGGTGAGAATGCGGATTGCTCTTTGGCCTCACGCCACCCCTATAATGATCTTGGCAAGCTAAAACGGCATGGGTGGATGCGGTGGGGGAGATGCAACTCTATCTGAGCCCTGTAGGCCGCGTAACGAATCACAGCACCGTCTTGCCGGCAATTGTCAGCCTGAGGCGGATAACCCTTCTTGTTTATGGCCGATAGGGCAGTAGAAGACAGCCGCCGGAGCTAATTAAAAAAAAAAAAAAAAAAATTGTGCCAAAGATGATAGAATTGAAATGCTCTTGCTATGAATCGCCGGTAGTCGCCGGAAGTCCGCCCATCGACAACCGAGTGACCATCGTGATGTAGATACCTACGTTGCACCTCGGCTCTATTTCGTGGAGCTTGGCAACTTCAAGCTCCGACCGATTGTCACAACCTTTTGCCTCTTTATACCTATACGATGAAGCTCTCTTCTCGTTCTTTATTCTTCGCTATAAATATTCCCTCTCGCTCGTGAGCCCAGTCTCTCTCTCTCTCTCTCTCTCTCTCTCTCTCTCTCTCTCTCTTTGTTATTTCGCAGCGTCGTTCCTATCTTCATCTCTATCGTTCATATCAAAGTCCCTCCAAAATCACTGGCTTTTCTTCTCTTGCCTCAACAGCCTCAGAAAAACCATGCAGACCGGGATCCTCGTCACCTCCCTCCTTGCCTCCGCCGTCTCGGCCGAGGGCATCCTCGCCATCGTCCCCCGCCAGACCGCCACCACAACCACAATCGGCGACGCTCCCGGCAACAACGACCAGTTCCCCGCCGGCGGCCTACCCACTTCCTGCTCGTCCGAGGCGCAGCAGGCCTTCCGCGCGGGTCTGCCCACGCCTCCCCTAGCGGTTCTCAGCTCCTACATTGAGCAAGTAGAGAGCGCTGCGAACCCGTGCACGTACACGCCGACGGGCGCCATCGCGTCGCCCCTTTCCAGCTATAGCAGCGCCGCCTCCGAGTGGGCCGGCTCGCACACGGATGCTGCCTCGCGCCTCAAGAGCTGCGGCATCGACCTCTTCACCATGGTCACGTCGACGGCCAGCGGACAGTGCAGTGCCACATCGACCGACGCGGGCGGCCTGAAGCCGAGCGATCTCCCGAAAGCGAGCGATATGCCCAACGGTGCTACCAGTGGTCCTGTGGCTGTCGGCGGCCTGCTTGCAGGGGCCATTGGCGTCGTCATGTTACTATAAGGCATTTTGGATGTTCAAGCAGATGCGTTCCCATGCAATATACTGAGTATTGCATCAAAAGCTTGTTTAATCATGGTATTGTTAGTACTGCGTCTGATGGCCTCTTTATCGGTATATGCCTATTTTACTCGTCGTTTTGTGTGTGTGTGTGTGTGTGTATTTCTCTTAATGTGAGATTCCTTCTAGAGTGATTATAATCGAATCGTAAACACTCGAGTCCCGTCTCTTCCAACCCATGAGAAGCTTTCAGATAGTAGCCTACCGCAGCTACGAGGGAGCTGTCCCACCCATACCCGTCTTGACCATGCGGCACGCCATGGCCCGCCGTGTCCGCGATTCTCCCCAATTTGAAGCGCAAGCAGCTGTGAATACTTGCAGCTATGGTATGCGATGGCCTAAGAATATCACCACCAGCTAAGAGCAAGAACGTTGAAACGCGAAAAAAAAATTCGCCGGTTCTTACTATCAACAGTGCTTCCTAGGTGCATTTGCTACGATTAAAACTGCGGCCGAAAGGATCGGAAACTCAAGGCTGCGACAGGCCGACTTATCCTACCGTGTCACCTGATGGTGAGGGCGGGACAAGACAAATCACCTGTTTCTTGGTACGATGCTATTATGACATCCGAAAAAGATGTCGTGATCTGCAGCAAGTGCTCAGAAAAAAAGACGCAAAATTTCTTCCCGGTCCGAGCCTAAGCCTGATTCCTTCAGTCTTGGTTACCTATAATGAGTAGTAGTATTAATAAAGAGAAAAAAAAAGAAAAAAAAAGAAAAAAAAAAAAAAAAAAGAAAAAAAAAGAAAAAAAAAAAAAAAACTACAGCTTGCCCGCCCACCGCCGCCTCCGCCCACTTCGGTCGACCCGAGGCAACATCGTGCTTGGCTGTGCAAAATCTTCTCTTGCGTACCTTGTCTGCTGCATCGTTACTCAAATATTTAGTTGCATACTTTTACTACATTTTCTGATCTTCTCACAGTCATATTATAAAATATTTCTCGCACATTACTGCAACGATTCGTCGTCAACATAATTAGTACGCGACGCCGGGCCCTCCACTGCTCCCTGTCACCGGCACACCCACCACCCATTAACATCCGCTAGCCGAGCTCGGCACAAACGTCGTCTCGTCTCATCTCTTTTCAACCCCTTCACATCACTTCTCTTTCTTTGACAACAAGCCATTGCCCCGCAACTTTCCATCCAACGTTGACACAGCGAGCGAATCGTCTTCTCATCCCTGCCGCCCGCCGACATGGACGTCGCCTACAACCAGCACTCGGACCGCGCCCGGCGCAAAAACCGCTCCTCCACCAACATAAACCACCTGACCCTCGCCCCCTTGACCGTCAAGCTCCCCCTCAACGACCCGGACTCCATCGCGAACCTCTCGAGCGGGCCCATCACATCGTCCTACCTCGAGGGCAAGTCGGCGCCCACTACGCCGCGCTTCCTCGGCCACACCGCCGCGACGCCGAGGTCCCGCTCCCACCACCGCGCGGCCTCGCTCCACGGCGAAGCCTTCATCACCAAGAGCAAGTCGTCGACGAACCTCTCTGGCGGCGGTGGTCGACGTCCCGGATCCGGCACCTCGACGCCCCGCAGGAGGCGTGCCGACGGCGAGCCGACCCTCTCGAGCCGCCACAAGAACGACAGCGACTGGCTGCTGCGCACCGCCGCGCTCATGAGCTCCGAGGCCCGCGAGTCCAAGGGCCAGGCCTGGCTCGTCTCGCGCCAGAGCTCCACCAGCCTGGCTGCCATGCGCGGCGACCCGGACGAGGATGCCTTTGAGCAGGAGCTGGCCCGCGAGCGCCAGCATGCGGCCGCCAGCCGCCGCGGCAGCACCGCCATTGCCGACGGTGACGAGGTCGCCGCCGCCTCCTCGCCCGCCGTCAGCCGGCGCACCAGTCGCTTTGCCAGCCGCGCGCAGAGCCTAGACCACCGCAGCGCGGGCCTGACACCGATGGACTACTACCGTGGCGACTCGTATTTCCCATCGTCGGCCGACGCCATCTCAGGACCGGACTTTGTCAATCTGGATCAGAAGCTGGAGGAGCTGGAGCGCGATAACGAGCTCGACGACGAGGCCGCGATCCGTCGGCTAGTGCGTGAAGGCAAGACGCTCAAAGGCTCCTGGATCGCCAACCTTATCGGCTGGACGCTGTTTGAGGAGGACGAGGACGAGGCGGACGATAGCGAGGGCGACGGGGGCGACGAAGACGATGATGCGACGACAGGGAGAGGAGGGCGGGGGACACAGACGCCAAGACACGCCGAGGGCATCACAAGTCTGCCGTCGGTCAAGGTGGCGCCCCCGAGCGAAGACAAAGGTGCCTGGAACGATGCGGCATGGCTTTTGAGTGTCGCGTCCAAGGTCATTTTTTGAGAGGCAGAGATTGCAGATTTACGATTACATAGAGCAGTGTTAATATTACATCATCTTTTGCTTCATAATGGTAGCGCTGGGCGGATATACACGGCCTCGGTCATCTCGCACAGCAATGCATAATTAGCAAATTTCGCTCCCATCAATTATTCGCGGTTTCGAATCATACTACGCCAACAGCGAGCGATGCCTATGTAGTCGTGTATCGTGGGAAAGGGAGTGCCACAAAAATTCACGCCTCATTGGGACCCCGTTGCTCCAGGTGTTCTGCCTTGTCAACTCAAGTGATGGAGGCCTGCGCAGAGATGCCTTGTTGTCGTCGCATCTCCCATTCCAGCAATCTGGCATGCATATTGGCTGCATACAGGACGGACATGCATAATAATGCGGCACCCTCTGATTGGTCACGATGGGCAATGGGTAGTGTAATGGCAGCACCATGATTAGCTCACGCGGCGCACTGTAGGCCGCCGCCCGCAGCACACTTGCATTGGGTTCGACAGGCGCGGGCCCCAAGAACTGAGACCATTGCCAGAAATAGCACTAGTGCCAAGGGCGGTAGGCATGTATCGCCGGCAGCATGGTATCAAAAGTATTGCCATTCGTGATGCGCCCGCTAACACCGAAACCATAACCTTAGGGAATCCTCCCCTGAAGGTCGGTTCTTTTGTCAGTGCTTTGGTTTTCCGCGGCCGCCCCGGATGTATCTCATCTGACGCACTCTATCAAGCCCCCAACCATCAAGGTTCTCCCACTTGCGGGCCGGCTACCTGCGTAGATCAGCTTCACGGGCATGTCTGCAATGTTTCCCACACAAAGCTAATGAAGCACTCTCCCTTGGTTGAGAAAGCAGCACGTGCCTGGGCTCTTCTTTTCTTTTTCTTTTCTTTCTCTCGTCTTCTTTGTCGTCCCCGTGACTCTGAATCTCCAGAACTTTACTCACCCGACTTTCTCTTCCTCAAACGCGTGAGCTACTAACATAAGGCTTCGCTACTCTCCCTCCACATCGCTCTTGGTAGCTGTGCTGGCACGCAACCTCGCTCGCTTGATAACAATACACGCACGAACCGAAACGGCTCTACAGTTTGAACTTCTTCGCATTTGTTATTTGCAACCCTCTACTTTAGGCGCTCCGGGCGCTTTGTAGCTTCGCGAGATGGTTCTCGTCACTGAGCTCGACAACGATGTGCGCGGCTGGATACTCTGCCTCATCAGTGGCGTTGGTATGTCTTAATCGTCTCCCTTGTCTCCCTGCGGTACAGATCGAGCGTATCTCGACTGCATAGTTTGGCGATGGACTAATCATCTTGCCACAGCCTGTATATTCGGGGCCAGTGTCATTTACGTCGACATCCTCGTTCGTATGCTTCCTGGCAAATCCAACTTTCGCATCCAGGAAAGCAATGTGTTTCTTGCTTGCTCACTGAGCCTGAGTTTCGGCGTCATGGTAAGAACGAACCCCCCGGGGATACATTCGAAAAGCCTTCGCTGACGCAGGCCTGCAACGTAGATGTTCTCGTCGCTTTACAGCATGTTGCCAGAGGCCATGGGATACTTGGAAGGCGAGAAATGGAGCAACCAGGCTGCCGGCCTCCTCGTCATGGGCTGTTTCATCGGCGGGTTTATAGGTATCCAAGCCGTGTCGCGAATTCTTCACCAGCACATGCCTTCGCACGTTGTCGACTGTGATCACACACACAAGGAGTCAATGTCTCCCGACGAAGATGACAGCCACTACCGCCACGACCATTTCCATCACAGTTACAATCGCCCGTCATTTCCCGGCGAATCACTCAACTCGACTTCATCGGCACGCTCCCACTCTCAACCCCGCCGCAAGCGCTCTCGCCTACCGTCACCGTTCGCGCAGACTCGCCCTCACGATAGCAGAACTAACGGTCGCTCGCACAATCCCGCCGCCGAAACAACACCCCTACTCAGCGCCTCCAAGTCGACAACGGCACTCGTTCGTGGTCGCGCGCGGACTACAGATGCCGACGCGTTCCGGAGACCGTCGATGCTCGAGGTGCAGAAGCGTGTCTTGTCCTTTGTCAAGGACACAAAGTCGCATTGCGACGCCGAGTCGTCGTGCTATGGCTACTACGATCCCTGCGGCCAGGAGTGCTTCAAGCACATCTCATACCGCGCTGTGAAAGCTAGTAAATCGCAGACGCGGCTGCGCACGACAATGGGCTCTCTATACCCTCCCCATCCTCCGGTCAACTTGGATGTCGAGGGGGATGCGGCCGACACCCCCGTGAGCCCAATGTTTCGAACCAGCCGAGCCGCATCGCGGGAAGCCTCCATGCTGCGGCCACCGGTAGAAAGCGTCCATGAAGACGAAGAGGAGCCCGACGCGCGCGCAGATGGCCACGATCATGTCAGCGACGCGGGCCAGTACCAGGGGTCCTGTGCCGACAGCCAGACCGCCGACGTCGAGGCGCAGCACCATCACCACGTCCCCACCAACGCCTTTCTCGCTATCGGCCTGCAGACATGCATCGCCATCACCCTGCACAAGCTGCCCGAGGGCTTCATCACGTACGCAACCAACCACGCGAACCCGGCTCTCGGCTTCAACGTCTTCATGGCCCTCTTCGTGCACAACATCACCGAGGGCTTCGCCATGTGTCTGCCACTGTACATGGCCCTCGGCTCCCGCTGGAAAGCCATGGGCTGGTCCGCGCTGCTGGGCGGCCTGTCTCAGCCGTTCGGCGCTGGCATCGCCGCGCTGTGGTTCAAGCTCGCCAACAAGACCAACATGCAGCCCAATGCCGTCGCTTACGGCTGCCTGTTTGCCGTCACGTCGGGCATCATGGTGAGCGTGGCGCTGCAGCTGTTCGTCGAGGGGCTAAGCCTGAACCACAATCGCAACCTGTGCATGTTTTTCGGATTTGTTGGCATGGCGGTCCTGGGCTTGTCCAACGCGCTCTTTGCATCGCACTGATTATGAAAAGGCCTTTGAGCTTAATAATTTTATTTCTTTTTTTTTTTGGCACAAAATCGACACTGGCTAATGAATTATGACTGTTGAGTTGCCATCTGACTTTTGTCTCAGATGGTGTCGATAATGGAGTAAAAATTTCCCTAATCTGGTCTTGTCTCATACATGACGGAGTTATTGGTGAAACGGAGGATTCATTCAGAGGGCTTATAAAAGGGACAGACTCTTTCAGGCATCACATAGGCACCATTCGTATAAGCGATGTACGTGCTTCTCTGCAGTTGTAACCTCGGACGCTGCTCCCATATGTATTCCGGCATGCGAAGCTAAACGTGAGCTAGATAGCAATAAATATTTTCATGTTTTTAAACCACCAGAAACGCCTGTGCTAAATGCTTTTATGTCTCTACTCTTTCAACACTTCGTCAGAATTTGAATCACATTTTTGTCGTCATATAGTCCCCAGCGCGGGATCAATCTGCGTATTCAGCAGATTCGCCTCTTCGCGCGTTAGCAGCAAGACGCTCGCGTCGTCATCCAGCCAATCGTTGCGCGGTAGATCGTTGTACATCCCCGCCGCAAAGAGGCCGGCCGCATTGTCCTCCTCTTTGGCTCCCTCCGTCTCCACGGCACTGTCAAACAGCGGCGCCAGATCGTCGGTAAACATGTCCCTCGACTGCTGCTGAGGCGCGGGAGGGTGCGCGGCCGCCATGTGGTTCTCGAGGTCAAAGTACCTCGTGAACGCCATGGGGCACAGTTGGCAGTGCACATCCTGTTTGGCCTGCGTCGTGACGCCCGAGAGCGCGTTGATAATATGCATGGGGTCGTCGTCGTCGCCGTCATCTGGAGATGCGGCGGTGGCCGGTGAGCGTGCTGCGACGGTGGGGGTTTGCTTTGGGGGTGGTCGCCGTTTGCGTTTCTGCTGCAGGTGGATGTAGCGGACGTGGTCCTCGAGGCGCACCTTCGTACGAAACTCGCCGCCGCAACCCTGTTGCGTGGCGGACCAGTCCTCAAGGCCGTCGACGCCGCTAAGGTCAACCTCGCCGCAGATGAAGCGGAAGCCCTCGTGCGCGGTGCGGACGTGCGCCTTGAGATTGGACTTTTTCGTGAACTTCCGGCGGCAGCCAGGGTGCTCGCAAGAGAGCACCTTGCGGTCTTTAATCGTCTGCGTGGAGTGGTGCCATTCGGTGTGCATCATGAAGTCGGCCGCTGATGCGGACGTGAAATCACAAAAATGACATCTTTGATGCTCCTTTTTGATGTGTGCCTGCAGCAAGTCATGGGTTGTGAAACCGACGTAGTGCGTCTCGCCTCCTGCCGAATCGTGATACTGTTGTTTCTCTGCGCAATGGACGCACCAGTGCTTGATCTCGCCGTGGTATTTCTGCTGGTGTCTCCTGAATGCGCTCTTGGAATCAAATTTGGCGTCGCAGCCGGACTCCGCGCAAGCGAAAGGCGACTCGCCCTTGTGGTCCTTTAAAACGTGCTTGTGCAGCGTTTCCTTCTTCCGGAAGCTCTGGCCGCAGTCTGGGCAGCGGAACCGGTCGGCGCCCTCGTGGACAGCCTGGTGGCGTTTTAGTCGTGTGCCTGTGACGAAACTCTTGCCGCAGCCTTCTCGTTGGCAGACATGGTTGCGTTCGAGGGTGTGGATTGCCTTGATGTGCTGCTTGAGGTGCTTGTCCTCTATGTAGTCCTTGTCGCAGCCTTCGTATGTACACTTGAATGGTCGCGAGTTGGTATGCGAGTTAAGATGATCTCGCAACCGGGCTGGACGATTGAACGTTTTCGGGCACCCCGGCCATGTGCAGGGGAGAGTCTTGAGGTCGGACGGGAACTTGGCGCGGGGAGTCGTGGCCGCGGTTGCAGGAGAGGCCGCATCGACTAAAAAGGAGTTGGGTGTGTGAATAGTGATCACGTCGTCGTCTCCGTTGTCGAGGACGGTATCTTGGAAGAAAGTTCAGTTATCAGACTCGTGTGAGAGGTCTCCAGTGTGGGCGTAGTAGCTTACATATGCTGTCGAGGCCATCGGTGTGAAGCCGTTTGGCCAGAGACGGGTATGCCTCGCTCTGGTCTATCTCGAAGCCCCTTTTACTCATAGTAGCCTCAATTCCTCATCATGATAACGGTAGTGGTGGTTGGATTTGAATGTGTGCTTTAATCGTAGATTAGAACGGATTTTAACGGCGGCAGAATAGCAGAAAGATTTAGGCGGTGAGTGTAAAAGTTTGTGGAGCCGACTGTTGCGTTTGCTGTAGGCCTGTAGTTAGGAGAGGCTGCCGCGCTCAGTGTAAAGCAAAAAGTGTCTGGTGTGGACGGCTGCGCGCCGGAAAAACTCTCCACGCCAGCGGGCCACTTTCTGCATAGCGCTCCGTCTACAACCATCGACTATCTCACCTTCAAGGAGCAGCGTTTCGGCAGTATTACGGCTTAGCGGCGGTGATTTTGGATTCTACAGTCACAGAGGACTCTTCACAATGTCCGACTTTGGCGATGACGATGTTGGGGTTGGCGGGTAAGCAGTTGCGCCACCGCGTAGTCTTTGCGCGCTTGCGCCCATCAGATCTGAACCAGAGGTTGACCACTTCCGCCGCAGCGACGACAACGTCTACGACGAAGAGGATGTGACCGAGTTCTACGAGCCCGAAGTCGGTGGAGATGACGACCAGGACCAGCTGGAGAACGGCGTGGACCAGGACAACGTTGTCGTCTCTGGTGACCCCTCGGCGGCCGCCAACGCGGCCGGTCGCGGCCACAAGTCGATCAAGGACAAGAAGATACCTGAGGACCAGCGCAGCACGACACCATACATGACAAAATATGAGAGGGCTCGCATTCTAGGGACTCGCGCCCTGCAAATCAGGTACGGATGCAGCCAAGGACGAGCGGCTGATGGAATGAATGCTAACGCGTGTTCCCGCCTCTGCTTGCAGCATGAACGCGCCCGTACTGGTCGATCTGGAGGGCGAAACGGATCCGCTGCAGATTGCCATCAAAGAGCTGCGCGAAAAGAAGATACCACTGATTGTGCGACGGTACCTTCCGGATGGCTAGTATGTATTCATCCATGGGAACCCACTCCTCTTCTTGATGCTAATTGCAATGTGTGTCAGCTACGAGGACTGGACCTGCGAAGAACTTCTACAGTAATGTGCTGGGCATAGCAACCGGCCGATCTTGTCTCGGCAGAGTCATGGCGACTATCAGTGACGATGCGCCCACGTGTGCGCCTCTGCTCTCTGCATTGTGACGGGGCAAGATTGGAGACCGGACTATAGAGGTCTTTTAATGATGCATGAGCGTGGCGTTTTACAACTAATTCAAAAAGAAGAAGAAAAAGTTATCTGTGTTATATTATTTTTGGACAATCGGCTTTTGTACTTTGGGTTGGTATGACGTCGGCCGAAATTGAGGCTGCGGAACTGTTCAGCACAGAAGTCGGATCACAGATGCTCGATACAGCCATATAGGTAGTCTTCGATTTTGTATGAAAATGCAAGTATGGCAACTCAAGTGACTTCAGTGCTCTCATGTGATTTTCTTGTTTCGAAAACACGTGCTAATTTTGTGCCATGGACGCTGGAAGAGCAGGCAAACAATGAAGCAAACAACAGTGTAGGAACACGGGCTGGGATTCGAGCAGAAGAGCTTTGCGAGGAACGGCTGGCCAGCTTGTATCCGGTATCCGGGCAGTGTACTTTGCAATACGAGCAGAACTTGACAAGAAGAGGGAGTCTAAATGTGGGCAGTCGTGAGATATCACCTGTCTTCTCTTTCTTGTGAGCATGGTAGTATATCCTGATTGAGGGATGATACGAGAGATGTAGCACAAAGTGTCGAGGATATCGTGGGCTCCCATGCGCTGTCATGACGCTGATTGATGTCTTGTGCGTCTACATGTTGTTTTCCTTTTTTCGCGTCTTTATTTTTAGGATACAGCGAGCATGTCTCGAAGAGATGAGACACCGGACTAATGCCAAGCCCGATGAGCCGTAGGAGTTTACGCAAGAATTTCTCAGAAATCTCCTCCCCTTCTAAGAGGGCTCTCGTGGACTACCTGAACCATGCTCGACTGAGCACGAGCGATGCCAACGTCCCGCTGCTTTCCCTCATTATCCGCACCTGCAGCGTTCTTCTGGCCACAGTCTCCATGCCGACAGGGTTCATCGGAACATTTTCATCGCTAAGCGAAGTGATGGGTTCTATCGGCGGCATCTTATGATACATCACATTGTGTATGTATATTTATGTGTGTGTGTGTGTGTGTGTGTGTGTGTGTGTGTGTGTCCCTGCTCATCCGGCTCAAACCGAGCAGACCAAGTGGTCAAGAAAACTTTTTTTTTTCAATCTTGATTGAGAATTAAAATAATTAATCAATTTTAATCTACTGGAAAGAATGGCAAGCTGAGCCGCATACGTTTATTGTCTACCTGCATGAGAAAGTGGCTCTTTCAGTTGTCCAGGCACTTTGTCGGGCCATAATATGCAGGCAAACAATCTATCATGCAGGAAGAAACATGCAAGGCAAGGGCATAACACGGCAGACCGCGGGCCGCGACTTCTTTGGATGATTTTTTTTTTCCTTTTTTTTGCCACTCTGGCTTGTGAGCGACACGTAGCTTACTGAGGGCTAGAACGACGCGAGTTGATGTTACAAGCGTGCATGTCTCACTTGTGCCCGCGATGCTTTCATAACAGGCTGTCAGCACAGTGCAGGCCTCGGGTATATAAGGAGGGCCAGGATCCCGTGAAATATCATAGGCATCTTCTTCTCACAGGGAACAACAAAGGCCGACACACACAGACGCAGGAGCTGGAAGCAACGACAACAACAAGACCACACTCTTGGCTTTCAACCAGAACAACACTCTTTCTCAAAGATGAAGACCTCCGTCCTCGCCATCGCAGCCTCGTTCGCTGCCGCCATCCAGGCCTCGCCCGTCGAGAGACGCCAGCTCGGTGGTGTAAGTTTCTAGACCAGTCCCCTCCCTCTCTCAGAGCTCACGTCTCTCTCTCGCTCTCTCTCTCCCGTCCGAATCACTCACCCTCACTTACACATCCGCCAGATCCTCATCTGCACCGGCCCCAACGCCACGGGAACCTGCACCCACCAGACGTACGAGATGCAAAAGTGCCACCAGCTGCCGGCGCCCTTTGCGCAGAACACGAGCACCTTCGCCCCCGACGGCGAGCACTTCTACTGCTTCCCGCGCCTCGTCGACTGCGGCGGCGCCTGCCGGTCCGAGACGGGCTGCACCTTTGGCGAGGTCGACTCGGCCTACGCGCACAAGAACGACCTGGGTGCCATTAAGTGGAACACGCTGATTCGCTCCTTTGAGTGCTTCCAGAAGCCCGGCAGCCCGGACGAGTCGACCATTTCCTAGGGCCGAGGGGCAAGAGGCCGCCAGGAGAACTGTTCCCGACGAGAAAAGAACAGATTGTCAGGGAGTGTGCCTATTAACTCGGGGCATCGGCGAAAAAATGTACTGTACTCTACGAGAGAAGCTGTAAGAATGTCTTGCGTTTCAGTAGTATAGCTATCCGCAAATAATCTTACAAATATGACATTCATTATTCATTTTCTGATAAGCGAGACGTTGTTCAATTTCTCTTCAACAATTCACTTGAGAACATAATGAAAATTAACAAAATAAAATGGTCCGTCTCTATAGCTGCTGGCGGACCACCGGATCCCATCGCCGATCACGGGGCCGGACGGTCCTCATGGCGGGGTGACCATTGGCGGGGTTCCTCTACGCGTACAGTAGACTGTACTGTATGTACGTCAATCAACCTGACGCCAGGACAGTCCAACATTTCATCTCTTTCTCTCTCACCAACCATCCAAATCTCTCCCCAAAAGAGTCAACGCAATCCCAATCAACCATGGCCTTCACCACAAACTCCACCATCCGCGCCTTTGGCGGCCGCCTCCTCAAGCTCACCCACCAGTCCACCTCCACCGGCACCCCCATGAACCTCAACCTCTTCCTGCCCCCGAGCGTCGCCTACCCCTCCACCTCCTCCCCCTCCCCCGCCCCTGTCCTCATCTGGCTCTCCGGCCTGACCTGCAGCCCGGACAACTGCACCGAGAAGGGCTTCCTGCACGCCCGCGCCGCCGCGCTCGGCCTCGCCGTCGTCTACCCGGACACCTCCCCGCGCGGGCTCGACCTCCCCGGCGAGCACGACAGCTGGGACTTTGGCAGCGCCGCCTCCTTCTACATCGACGCCTCCCGCGCCCCCTACGACCGCAACTACAGGATGGAGACGTACCTGTCGCGCGAGCTGCCCGGCGCGCTCTTCGCCGAGTTCGCCGCCGAGCTGGACCCGTCGAGGGTGAGCATCGCCGGCCACTCCATGGGCGGCCACGGCGCGCTCACCCTCTTCCTGAAGAACCCGGGCAAGTACAAGACCGTCAGCGCGTTCGCGCCCATCGCGAACCCGAGCCGCTGCCCCTGGGGCGAGAAGGCCTTCAAGGGATACCTGGGAGAGGAGGACAGGGAGGCGTGGAAGAGGCACGATGCGACGGAGCTGGTCGGGGGATGGAAGGGGGGCGAGCTGCCCTGCCTGATTGATACGGTGAGTCTTTCTTTGTTGAAAAGTCGCCATGTTGCATTTCTCCGTGGTGGTCTTGGAGATATACGGCTAACGAAGATTGGTTTTCGAGGGTCGCGGTGATCCATTTTACAAAAAGGGAGAGCTCCTGCCGGAGAACTTGGAAAAGGCCATCAAGGACGCCGGCATCAGCGGCGCAACTTTCCGCTACCACGATGTAAGACGCACACGAACCATCCCAGTCTGTCGTCTGTTATAGGCACAGATGGTTGCTAACTCGCTCTCAATAGGACTATGACCACTCCTACTTTTTCGTCTCGTCCTTTGCCGAAGATCACGTCAATCACGCCGCCAAGGGTCTCGGGCTGCTTTAGAAGATAACGTCTTGAAGATAAGAAGCCCCTGACCACATTGAGATGTCGACATTGCTCACATGAAATTGTCCTGCTCTTGCTTTAATCTAATCACTGAGTAATATGACCTACATGATTTTGTCCTCTCAAGAAACTCTTACAAACACCCCAACTAGACGCATACGAGCGGCAGCTGGGCGGAAAAGAAAACCAAATGCCCCTCGCAAAGACAATCAAACCAACAACAAAGCCCTCACGCCATAACATCACTCGCTATCCCATATATAAATGTCCAGTGTACCTACCCATCACCCACCTTGGTGAACTATACTAACCCCGCCAAAGGAAATTCTTCTTGAAATACTCATTAGTAGCTAAACATGTTTCTTTCCACTGAAGGACTCAGCCCGTCTTTTTCTAATTGCGCCCGCATCTCCGCTTCGGCATGTCTCCGGATCCGCTCGAATGCAAGCTTCTCAAACTTGCTCAGGCTCTTCCACCAGTGCTGCCCGGCCTCGTGCTCTGCGATCCGGCTCAGAAGATCCGTCGTCTTTAACCGCACCTCCTTGTCGCCGTGGAAGAGGCCTAGCGCCAGGTAGAACAGCCCCGCGTGCGACTCTGGCGCTACCGAGAGAAATAGGCAAATCTCGTCGTACGAGTGAATGTGCTTGGAAAGGGTGAGGTAGATGTCGCGGCTCTGCGATGGGCTCAGTCGCTGCATGCGAAGCCGGTCATGCATATGCGCCAGGTCGAGGCCCTTGAGTGGTCGCACATTGTAAATTTGCGCGAGGTCCTTGCCAGGAGTGTCAGCTCCCTCATCTTTGATTAATGGCTCCTCCCGGACATGCATGCTTACCTGGATAAAGCTGTAATAGCTACGAGTGTTTCGCCAACCTTCGATTCGTGTCACGTTGCCGGCCAGCTCCTTATTCCTGGCCGCTTCGTCCGTCCACACGTATCCGTGGCCTGTCGCGCCTGGAGGAAGCATGTTCTGCTCTTCAATCCCGACGAGCAGCGCACTCGCCCCGTAGACGCTCTCTTCAAACTGCGCGGAGACTCTCGTGAACTTGAGCACCCAGGCACGCCATTTCGCTCGGATCGCCCGCTCGCCGTGTCTGGCGGCTATGCTTCTCAGAATATCGGTCATGAACGCCTGATCGCCCGTCGAGTCGTGCGTGCTGTTCACAGTACCGCTCGCCATTGTGGCGAGCGCCGTGTTCAGTTGCTGGAAATAGACGAGCCCCTCTGTGATCGGTGCCGGCTCTATTTTACTGCTGATCCTGATGCGGCCCGAGGGCAAGTCACATAAAATGTCCCACCATTCGGGATGCATCTCGAATGTAGGATTGGTGACGCCTGCAATAAAACCCGGAACATTGAGCAAGTCATCAATCTTGGTCAGATCTGTATACGGAAATGCGTGGCGCGTAAAGCCGCGCAGGATGCCTCCAGATGCGAGAGCACAAGCCGCCAAGACTGCCTCGGCCACTTCTCCGGAGGGCATGTTGTGCCCCAGAAAGATGATGCGCTTCTGCGTCAAGAGTCCATTGACAAGCACAATGATGGGATGTGTATTCACGCCGCTGGTCGTGAGGTGCGGGTGGATCGGAAATGGCTGCGGTGATTTGATGTGAGGTTCCGAGAAGTTTTGGATCAGCTTCACTAGAGAGAAATCTCCCACATTTTCGGGCATCACTGCGGTAGGCACCTTGATGGGTATGGGGATACCCTTGTACATGACGTGGCTCTCGAATTCATGCGTGTCTCGCGGCACTGAATAAGCCGACTGGCTGCCCACTTCAACGTGCGCTTTGGTTCCCTTGCGGGAGACTTCCGCGGTGTGGTCCCGATCTCTGCTACGGTCGACGGCGACCCCTCGATCTTCAGCCATGCGGACTTGAATCATGCGCTCAAACTTTTCGACGAACAAGTCCCTGTTTTCGCTACCGAGAAGCAGGTGACGTTCTAGAAGGCTCAGCCTCGGCATCAAAGACAGGTCCATTGCGTTGACCGAGTGATATAGCATGGACAATGTTTCCGGGACGGGTGACTTGAAATATTCCTCGAGGGCTAGAAGCAGCAGCGGCTACGGGGATCAGCCAGACTCACCGAAAGCGAAACATGGTCTTGGCAGACAACATACCTTGTATATGTGTAAAAAGGGATGCCTGGTGCAGATGGCCATGGCCTTGACGACAGCGCCACGCTTCACAGTCTTGTCATGCTTAGTATTGACCAGGTTTAGCACGTATATCAGAGGAGGACCTTCTCCGCCCTCTGGCTCTGTGTCGGTGTCGTCGTCTTCTTCTTCGTCATCGAGCTCGTTCTCATCGTCTAGATCGTCATTACCCGAGGGAACAATGCCGGCGGCCAACGCCCTACGCTTGTGCCGCCGTCGCTGTCGTCTCTCTTTTCTTTTCCGCTCCTCATCTTCCTCCTCATCACTCATATCCTTGTGCAGAAAGAATATTGTCCAATCTTGATTCCTGGCGTGCGCCTGGTCGGGAAGCATGAGCTCGGCCAGCATGTTTTCGTCTCCCGTGATGGCGACTGGATATTGATGCTCCATGACCGGGCCACGGTCAATGTCAAAGGAAGCCACCAGTATGTATTCGACATGGTTGTCGGTGGAACCTCGCGGATACTGAGAACGCAGTTTCCGTGAGTTGTGTGCGTCGGCATTGAAACGCTTCCGTGCCGAGAGCGACGAATGCTGCGAAGAGGGCTCGGCCGAAGATGCCTTTGACCGCAGCTCCGGGTCGGATATGCGCTCGCTGTCGTACATTTGTCGATGCGGGGACTGAGGCAGCTTTGACGCGAAGGAGGCCTGGGAAAGCGACCGGGACGAAGGCATGGACGAGAGGGACGTTTGTTGCGGGATGGACGAGACCGAGCTATTAGAGTAGGACGCTGCGGAGCGCTTGGGGTGGGAGTATGAAGTGGCCGTCGACGAAGTCGTCATGTTTGTCGCCTACAGGCAATGGACACTGCGTCTGGCCCGGTCATGAGCGGAGCATCAGACAGGAGTGTGCCAGTCAGCAACGGCGAGGCCGCGAACGCGCCCAGAGCGTGGACGCTTGAGCCGCAAAGCGCGAGTGCTATCCGAATTTTGAGGCTCGTGAGTGGGCAATTGACGGGTGGGTTTGAGGCGCCGGCAAGGCGGTCGCACGATGAGGAGATCGAATACCGGCGACTGGTATGTGCAAGAAGGGTTGCGGTGGTGGTGGTGATGAGGACAGGATCAGGGTCGATGGCCAGCCAATGAAATGTGGGCGGTGGATCAGAGCGGTTGCGGCAGCAATGTCGCAGATGCGGCGATTGTTGTACCGAGTTGATGGGTCCCAAAGTCCTGTCTACTGTACCTCGTGGATGAATGTTCAATTGCCGCTTTTGTACGCGCACGTAGAGAGTTACGTGCATGTGCATGTGGTCATTACGGAGTAGGGCGCTGGCATAATGGGCACCATGAGTCAATGAAAGGATTCGAGGGTAATTATCAAGGAGTCACGATTGGAGCGCTCAATCCGGTAGTAGCAAAGTGCCTGTACAACATCTCGAGGGAGGGCGACATTCAAAAGGGGGCCAATGTATGGATCCTGCGGGTGTGACGTTTCCTGCAGCACGCACTCGTACCTGTAGGCACTGTACGTGCATTAGCACAGCTTCGTTGTGACCGGGCAGGCAGTGGACAAACAAAAGTCGAGGCGGCCACTCACGGGCGACACTACTATCTATACCTGACACGCCTAGGTGCTGGCAGAGGAACAAACAATTGTACTGTATGTAATAGTACTAACGTACATTAGCACCTAGCAGCACCACGAATTTGGGCGGCTCAAGTGCCTAGCTCATGTCCACCGCCGCTGAGGAGCGCCCACCCAGGGGTCCGCCCCGCTGAGCGGTAATGAAGCCGCGCTGCAGAAGCCCCGCCTTTCGCGTGCATCGCACTGGGATGAGCAGAAACATGTACAACGAAATCCTCGTTGCATCCTACAGACCTATGCATAAAGTAGAGTACACTGCGTTTGAGCAAACAAGATATTTGGCGTCTGGAAAGAGCCTCGGAAGTTTGAGTAATTCCTGGTACAAGAGGGTCCCGGGTTGTTGCAGCGGAGAACTGACAGCTGCGACAGTTGCCAGCCTAGTCAGTTCTGTATTTATGTATGTATTAGGTACAGTACATTTGCCAATCCTCATGCCATGAGTAATATGTATGCTTGGAGAACCACTCGCTCAGGATGAATTGAAGTTCAGTACGCCACATCCTGCGTGGCTGAATGATAGCAACCGTCGGCGTTGAAAAGCCTCGAATATACTCTTCCTAGTCGTGAACGTGTTGTTGCCTGCTAAGATGCCAAACAAAAATCTATCTATCATTGCTAAAAAAAAAAAAATTGTTTCTAGAATCATCACCCGCCTTTACTCAGCGTTTTATCGTTTTATACTACGCCCAATCCCGCCTCCTCTATCAGCACATATTCTTTGACCTCGGTACCTCGAGCTATCTGGCGGTTGGTTCACTCCCGAGCCACGATAGCATCCCACGACAAAGCCCGGAGCACACACCCCTACCCCGCCCCCTGCCTATGGCCCCTTCACATCACGCTGTGGCGCGGTGGATCCGCCTTACCGGCAAACGGGTTACCGCTAATAATAATATAATAATAAATAAGAAGAGAAAAAACTCGCTTGACTCGCTTCGGATATCGCCGCTAAGCAAAAAAAGATAACCCCACCACCACTACATTTTACGCACTGGCCTTTTTTTTTTTTTACCTTACCTAAACCCAATTGACACCAACTTGACTTCACTCCAACCGTTCATGCGTCAGAACACAGACTTACAACAGATATTTGCTGCTGCTCGGTCCTCCTGCCTCGCCTCTCCTGTCGCCCACCCGCTGAGCTCGGCTTTCACGAGCTTGTCTGTTTCACCGCGCTGCATCCATCTCCCCAAGATAAGCAGCCTCGAAAAAAAAAATCAAAAGGCAGGCTGGCTTCGGCTCAGCGCCAAAAGGGGGAGCAATCACTACGAGATAGCCCACCCACATCGCACAATGGCTATCGGTCCATGCGCCTGACAATCTAGTAGATAATGTTGCTTTGTTGTATTCAGAGACGGGAA
Organism: Niveomyces coronatus; assembly: GCA_018831755.1. Lineage (NCBI taxonomy): Eukaryota > Fungi > Ascomycota > Sordariomycetes > Hypocreales > Cordycipitaceae > Niveomyces > Niveomyces coronatus. The sequence continues at coordinate 43,934 of JAFEME010000053.1, read as the reverse complement.
AGGGCCATGGTCTGGCCCGTCCATCTCTCAATGCGAAGATCGCCGCCCAGCTCGCTTCAGCTGTGTGAGCATGCCAACGTGAAATAGGTACCAATGGCAGGGAAACACAACTACAATGCAGAGCATGAGACAAATAAAACGTGATTAGAACGTGTGGACTGCGTCAAACCCACTCAGCGATGGCGTGCGTCTCGGATGTGGCTTCGGGAATCGGCTGCGAAGTGCGTGCTCTTCTGTCCCGTGGAGACGGACGAATCAACTTACACCATCATGATCACATCCGCCTCTACCCACTCATAAGCTTATAGACTACATGGCCGTATCTGCCCTATGGTCCTAAAACTTCCGAAAGCCCGCCACGTCTTTGTATCTCGCCACTCCTACTGCCATTGCATGCCCTCCGTATCGAGATACCTCTAGGCTGCTTGGGGAGTGGCCCCAGTCCGCGGACGACTTAAGCGAGCCGCAGCGTCCTGATTGTATATCCACTATCTGAAAAAAGAGACCTGATTGAGGTATTCTATTGGCCGTTCTCATGTTTCTCGGCCGGCTTCTGCTTTCCTAACTTGGTGGTCCGCCGATCGGCCTTCTCTTCGGGCTGGCTCCAGGCCTGGGCCGAACCAGTTCCGGGCCCTGGCAATGGAGCCAACAAGGTATCGGGAAGGTGTGATGAATACAATGGGTGAAGAGGAAGGGAGGGGGGGGCTTCTTTATCACGCCACGTGCATGCCTATTCGCTGTCTCAGTTCCGCACGACTTGTTGCTGAAGAAAGCGACTGCATTATAGCATCGTGGCCCGCTCTCGTTGCAGCTGCTCGGCCGAGTATAATAGGGTTTTTTTCCCCGAAAACTTTGTTCAACCTTCATCTGGGGTCTGCTCGTTTCGTATATTCTCTACTTGGCGATAGCACACTTTGGTCTCTTGGCCACCAGACACAATGCACGTCGTGTTCATGACCAATCCGGCCTCGGGCCAGGTGAATGTTCACTTTGCTACGGCTCAACAGCTTGTCAGTCAAGGCCATCAAGTCACATTCCTCTCTGCGGAGTCATGCGGTCCAAAAGTCTCGAAGTTCTGCGAGAGCCAGTCTATTGTTCAGCAACCTCTGGTGCAGTTCAGAAGCCTAGGATCAGAACAAATTATTCAGGACTAGTAGGTTGAATACATCGGCCAACTTCACGTCTTCTCGGCTAATTAAAGGCTTCCAGCACTAAACTGGCTCAAGTCGAGCTCGCCACCATGCGTGGCCGTCCCGGGAGTATCAAAAGCCTCGAGACTGGCATCAATGGCGCGTTTGGTCCAAGTAAGACGTACGCAGCCATTGTTCTAAAAGTGTACGACACATTGCAAGAGCTGGAGCCCGATATGAGTATGTCTCAGTAGCCTTCACCACAAATTTTGCATCCCCGTTGACTGTAGCCTAGTTTGCATCGATTGTTTCTCTTCTCCATACGTTCATGGAGCAAGGTTGACAGGGCGAAAATACGCCATCCTGGTCCCATGTTCTCCCGGTCTCACAGCAATGCGAGGCCCCTTCATACCACATCCCATTGCTGCCAATCGCGACAGATCTTGGGCCACATTTTTCGAGAGTAAGCAAGACAGATTCACTATTCGCTTCTTCCTCTAACGTCGCGCTTATAGATTTGGTTCTTCGCGGGCATGAGTATATTCACAGTCGTACCAACCATAAGCGCCGGGCCAAACGTCAACTGCTGCGGGACTCACTGGGTCTGGAGTCCTTTGGGTACTCTGCAGACACATGGATACTGCCACCGTACTGGGAAGATCCGAATTGCGTGGCGGGCATTCACTTCAACACACTCGGACTTGCTGACTGCCCTGAACAGCCGCCTAAGCTGGCCTTTGTCGGCGCTGGGCTCTGCCCTGATATTTCATGCACGACCTCGAAACATGACATTGACCTCGCCTGGATGGAGGAAGCTCTGAACCGCGAAGAGGACGTAGTCTACATAAACATGGGCTCCATGTATATCTGGAGACGCAACGAATTCTGGAACTGCATCAGGGCCTTTGCCAGAGTGCATGAACAGCTTCAAGGCCGGGTCCGTTTCCTCGTCAAGATGAACTCGCCTCTGGCCGACGTAAAGGACTCCACGTTCAACTTTTCCGTCTCCGAGGCTCAGCTACCGCCCTTTGTACGCCTCACCAACTGGGTGCAGAACCAGCGCGCCATCTACTCCCACCCGGCGCTGCGAGTCTTTGTCCACCACGGCGGCGGCAACTCGTTCAACGAGGCGGTGCACTTTGGCGTGCCGCAGCTCGTGCTCAGCCAGTGGTTCGACACGCACGAGTACGGCCGCTGCGCCGAGGCGTCCGGGCTGGGCTTCCGCAGCCGACGCCCGCCACTCATCGAGGCGGGCGACGTCGAGGTCAAGCTGCTGGCCATGCTCGGCCCCCGGTGGCGCGCGTTCAAGAGCCGCTGTATGGCCTGGGCAGTACGCAGCCAGATTGGCGGCGGCGCGGAGGCGGCGGCGAGAATTGTCCTGGCCCACGCCGCGCAGTCAAAGGAGGCATCGCTGCTCTCGTCTGCGTCATCCATGAGCGGGGAGACCACGCTCAAAGGCATGTGAAGACTAAATTCTCCCAAAAAGGAAAAAATGATTTTGTGACGGACGGTGTGTGCATAAAAACATAGAGCATGAGCATATATGGATAGAACTTCTCAAGGCACAGAGCTAGCTAGACTTGGGCATAAATAATAGTGTCGACAGCAGCAGAAAAACAATTTTAAAAAAAAATATGCAATTTAAACTACCACTACAACTTAGGCTGGGCTTCCGACTCTGCAGGAGCAATAATACATCGGAATAACCCGGCAATACCATACATGAGTTGCATGATCTCATCCTGGTCAAAGTACTTGTCATCAAAGAGCAGATTGCATCTCAGCTCCCCGCAGAAGCTGTACAGTGCAAAGCACACTGTTGGATCAGTGTTGCGCCCTCCCGTTTTGAAGTTGACGAGCTTCATGCTGTTCCTCCTGCCCTGTTCCTCGGCGCTCACCGGCTCGAGGCCGGCGAATGCGCCCTGCGAGGTCAGCGTCGGCCTGCTCGCCGGCGGCTGGGCGGCCAGCTTCTCCTCCTCCATCGCCGCCGCTTCCAGGACCGCGCTGGCCGCGGCGGGAGCAATCTCGTCGTACACGGCAATGATGTGCTCCGACCGCATGTCGTCGTCCTGCACGCGCCGGATGCGCTCCGCCAGCCCGAGCAGCGCCTCCCGGTCCGCCCCGGGCGGCCAGACATCCGCCCTGTCGAGCCACATGCCGCCCGGCACGATGCTGAGCGCCACGGGCGGCACGACGACCGCCCCGCCGTCCAGCCTCCCGTCAACGTCGATCCAGCGCCGGCTGTTGCCGCTGTACAGCAGGTGCGCGCCGTCCTCCCCGCCGGTGCCGTAGCGCCGCCCTACGCCCGCGGCGATGCACGCGAAGAACAAGGTGGTGAGCGTGAGGCCGCGCGCCTTCCCCGCGGCCAGGGCGGCGCGCGTCTCGTGCGGCTCGAACTTGACCTCCTTGTTGTGCACGAGGCTGCGGCGGGCCGCACAGTCCGCGCGCACGGGGATCCCGACGGAGGTGCGCTGCCAGCGCGCCTGGGCGGCGTCGAAGATGCGCCTGGCGGCCCGGAGCTGCGTCCCCGACGGAGCGGCGGCGGCGAGATTCGAGGCGTATGCCCGGCCGAGGCTACAGGGGAGCGCGCGCGCGAGCCGGTCGGCGGTCTCGGGGATGAATACGCGCCGAAGCCCCCCGGCGGAGAGATCTTTGCGTGACAGCTGCGCGACGAACTCCCGGACGACGTGGTACATGCCGTGGCTGATGATGGCGTGGGACATGTTGAGGACGCAGCCGCGAGAGCCGTGGCGGGGGTCGAGGACGACGGTCATCCTGGTGGCGTCGGAGGCGCGTCGGCACTGGGCGAGGAGCACGTCCTGGCAGCTCGCGCCGTCCTGGATCACGCACGTCTCCGAGGCCCAGCGCTCTGCGTCCTGCGGTGTGGTGATGGGCGCGACGGAGGCCGTGTCGACGCCGAGGGCGACGCCGACAACGGGCATCATCTGCCGGACGAGCCACCATGCTGCATGGCAGCGCTGCCGGAGCTCTCTGCTCGATAGCTCGGTGTCAAACTCTCCCAGGACATCGAGCTGGAACTACAGTGTGTGTGAGTGGATTTCACTTTGGAATGTATGGGACGAAGGATCTGGGTTGTTCTGCAGTAGACTTACGTTGCCGTTCCCTGTAAGCTCCGCAGCTCGTACCATGAGCTCTGTCCCCCGAAGCCGCCGAGTGACGAGATTACTCGACTGGTCGAGTTTCCACTCGGAATCATTGCTTTCCTGCATTGCGGTCGTTCTCTCTCCTTTGCTCAATCCTTTACTGGCTTGCTTTTAAATCGGCCGATGCCGGGATTGCTTCCCGTCGCGAAATCTCAGGAGCTATCGTCCCCGTTCAGCCGTATGGCTGAGATATGGAGAGCGACTTATGTATACGATAGATTACCCAATATGGTGCCAAGTTGACGTGCGGGTACTACTGTCTAATCGACAGAGATGAGGATGATGCGACACGCGCTGACGAGAGTCGGACTGATTTGATAGCATCCAGACTCGTGAATCGTGTAGAGCTTATACACTGTATGATACGTCGTCGTTGGCGCTTGCTTCGACTCACTCGGGCAGGGGAAATGATCGGCGACACTGGCTGTATGCCCGACCCGACGACGGCAACGCCCCCCAAAGCGAGCAATCTCCCCCGGCTCTACGGGAGATGTCTTATCTGTAGGCGTGGTGGCCCTTTCGTCTCACCACGGGGACTGAATGAGCAAGTATACGAGAATACTGATACTCGGATATTCTAGGAATCAGAGTAGGCATAGCAGAGGTGCTGCCAAGACGCGAGTCCGTGCACAGTTCAGGAAATCGCCAACCGCGACTATTATCTACGTGGTAAGACGATGCAAGGCTGGACCAGTTTTTAGGGTTTCGCAAGCGGTGACTCTCGCTAAATACACGCCCTCTAGCATTTCACATGTCTTGGACTACTCTTCGATATTGCCGTGTAAGTCAATATTCTGGAACCTCTCTCAAAACGAAGGCCCTCCAAGACGGCAGTCACAAACACCCTCACACAGCGAACCTCGCCCTTCGCCTACCATCTCTTTCTCTCGACCGGCACCAGCAGACCATGAGCACAGCCCAGGAACCACCACAAGCCTTCACCAGCCCCTGGCGTCCGCTGGGCGACGGGGCCTGGACCCGGGACTGCGTCGGCGAGGAGCAGACGGCGTCCTACAACCAGAACATCCGCGACGGCCACACCGAGCTCACCATCGAGGTGCCCTTCACCGCCACCGGCGCCGACTGGGCGGGCCTCGCCGTCCGCGCGCGCAACGCCTGGCTCGCCTGCCACGCGCTGTTCCCGCAGTGCGCCGCCGAGATATCGACGGGCACCGCGCTCCCGCAGACGCTGACGTACCGCGCGCTGCGCTCCGAGGCCGACGCCGCCGCCTGGCTTCGCGAGACCTTCGTCGTCGTCGCCGACCGCGCCGCCGACGAGGTCGCCCGCTACACGTACGGCCGCCGCCTGCCCACCCGCGGCAAGCGCAGCATGCTCTTCCTCGTCGCCGGCGCCGAGGGCACGCACTCGCTGATATGGAACGTGAGCCACGTCGTCGCCGACGCGTACAGCATACCCACCTTCATGAACGCGCTCATGCGCCAGATGACCCTGCTGCCCGGCGACGCGCCGCTCCCGCTGCCCGGCGTGGACTACGCCGGCGTCGCCGACCGCCTGCCCATACACCCGGCGCACCTGTACGAGGCAAAGTTCCGCCCGACGGAGGCGCAGCGGGAGCAGGCGGTGGCCGATGTGCTCGCGCAGGAGCAGTTGTGCTCTTCTCATGTAAGTGCTTGACAGGATGAGCCTCTCAAATCGGGAAAGACGGTGCTAAAATGACTCTTTTCTCCTTTGTAGATGGCAGAGTCCATCGCCATGTATCCCGACCCGGACAGCCCGTCCCGCATGCACGAGACGCACTGCATCAATCTGCAGTACCCTCTACCGCAGTCGAAGAGCATCCTCACCGAGCTCCGCCGGGAGAAGCTCAGCATCACCTTCGCCGCCGCCGCCGCCACGCTGCTCGCCGTCGGCAGCCTCTACGGGCGGGGCCACGAGACGGGCGCGCTGCTGGGCATGACGCGCAACGCCCGGCGCTGGGTCGACACGGCGGCGCTTTCGTCGTCGTCGCCTAGCGCGTCCAGCGTCATCTTCCTCTGGATCCCGCTCAAGTCCTCGCAGAACGCCACTGGGACGACGACGACGACGACGCGGGATCGCGTGCTCGCGCTCGGCCGCGCCATCAAGGCCCGCCTGCAGCCCCATCTCGCGTCGCCGCACTACCTGTCGATGCCGAGCCTGCAGTTCGCATCGCACAGGGCCGTAGAGGGGATGGCGGTGGCGGCCGATGACGGCGATCGAGTCGCCGCGCCGTGTGCGCCGGGCTTCTCGCCGCAGGGCGACCTGTCGCTTGAGCGCCGCTGCGAGGCCAACGGCGTGTGCATCGAGGCACAGACGATCCGTCATACGGGGCGGCAGATCAACGAGTCGCCGTGGGTGGGCATGTACTCGCTCTGGGGCCGGGTGATTCTGTCGCTTGGGTTCGACGCCAAGTACCACAGACCGGAGAAGATGGCCGAGCTGATGGCGAGGGTCCAGCATAACCTGGCAGCGGTGGCGGACGTTGAGACGAAACTCTGAAACAAAACAATGTATATTATTATGCACGGGAGAACAGAGATATATATAGAGAGAGAGAACCACAACTTAGATACGAAAATGTTACAAACATTTTAGCTTTTGAATCGAGAGCGCCAAATTGTTGCCTCCAATCACAGCTTGCTCTTGAGGCCGTGTCGTAGAGCAGTGTACTTGCCAAAGCTCTGCGGATCCTGCCACTGATTCTTGCCGGCATATCCCAAGATCCAGATACCACCGTCCACGTCACCTAGGCAGATGTAGAAGTCGCGTCGCGAGCTGTTGACAACCATGTGACCGTCGATGGCGCACACAGCGACGCCGCCGTCGCCGTCTCCGCCGCCCTGTCCGAGCCGCGCGGGCGCAAAGTCGACATCTTCCAGATGAACGGCATGCCAATCCGTGATGCCCGTTATGAAGTGGTCCGGCGGGCAGGGCAGCGCCAACTGGCCAGAAGGCTTCTTCCACAAGCTGTGATAGAACTGGAAGATGAGCCACGACTTGATGTTGTCCGGCGCGGCGTTGGCCTTGAGACCCGTGCGGATGTGCAGCGCGAGCTCGCCAAGGGGCAGCGCTGCGACGGTCTTGGCTTGCAGGCTCGGGAGGGCCGTGGCCATTGCGCCGCAGAGCAGGTCTCCCTCACCTGGAGCGAGGTCCGGATGGCTGGCCGTGAGCGGCACGGGCGGCCGGAAGCGACCATTTGCGATGGTCATGGGCGTGCTCCAGTGCTCGGCGGGGAGGTGCGCGTGGCTATGCTTGAGCAACCATGCATAAAGCACATCCGAGCGGCTCACATGGAGCTTCTTCTGACTTTCGTCGATAACAGGCTTCTCTACATGCCTTCGCCTTGCTTGCACTGCGCGCTTCTTCTGCAGCTGCGCCAAGTCATACCGCGCTCTCTCCTCCAGCGCCTGCATCTGGGCCTCCGGGATGAAGATGCGCTTGCTCTCGATGGTGGTCTCAGGACGACTGACGTAATAGTCCCAGAGGTATCGCCTCATGAGGCGCATCTTGTCGAGCAGGCTGTATACCCGCCATCCAGGTGGCGGCGGCGGCGCGCCATTGCCTGAGCTGCTTGGTCCCGCAAACTCACCACCAGGTCTATAGCCGGCAAAGGCGTCCGCCTCGGGCCGCTTGTACGGCTCGACTTTTTTCCCATGCAGTGCAGCCTCCCAGGCCTTGAAATATGACTTGAGGGTGACGAGATCACCAAAGGCGTGGTTGACGGAAAAGGTGATGATGGTGGCATCGCTGAAACGCGTTACTTGGATGGTGGTCTGCGGTCGGTTCGAGTTCAACAGCTGGTTGATGTTCTCTACAGCATTGGAGGCTGTGCATCGCCTAACGTCGGCCTCAGATGGCCCGTCAGCAATGAAAATGCGACCTTGTGATTTGGACGGCGCAGTAGACCCAGTTCCGAAGCCAGGACAATAGTCCCGGATCGACCGATGTGATTCGTCAAGGCAGTAGAAGTCGCGCAGGTGGTTCTCCATCAAGCTTTGCTGTTCAAGATACTTGGCCATGCCGACCGGTGTCAAGACGTGATATACCAGGCCTGATGGCGCGGAGTCGCTCTTCCTCATGACGGCCTGCATGATGGGACGGGCTTCCAGAGCCGTGATCCATGCGGCGTACAGTTTCCCAAAAGACAGCTGAGCGTCGAATATGACGGAGACTCGAGCCTATATCGAAAAGCCCATGGTCAATGTGTTGCCCAAGGCTTCTTGCGTTTGGATTCGGGAACAAACAAACCATTAGTTCAACACTACAGGAGCAGCACTGTCAGCAAGACGGTCGAGTGAAGCGCCGATTCGTTCTGTAAGACTTCGTGACTTACTTTCCCACGGTGGCGTTGAGCAGTGGTAAAGGGACCACGGTATAGTCCCCGGCTTTCATGTTGAATTATGATCTGAGGCTGCAGCGCACTCGTTGCGGTCAGTAGCGAGCGAGGTTATCGTGACAATGGGCACCTCAGCAGGTATTGGGGAAGAGGCGCGAGAATTCTCTAAAGTGCTGGTGATTTGCCATATAACCCCATCTCGATAACGCATCAGGGTAAAGGCAGAGCTGCCGCGGCGCACCCCCGAGGCGTCCCATTATCACGATGCTCTAGCACGGACGCGCAGTCGACCATCGTCACCCAACGAGAACCCTATACCCCAATTAGGTTTCAATCCCACCTTCCAGAAGGTATCTCATGAGCGTAGCCTCCCTACTGCATTTCAGAACAAAACGCCCGGTCTGGAACCTGGGGTTGAGATTCTTGGCCGAGGCACTGAGCCTGCAAAACCCCCCCTTCTCCAAGCCGTTTAGGTGTCTGTGCAAGAAGCCGTTTTTTGGGTGTGAACAAGGATGCCATCGCTCACACAAGGACGACAGAGGCCCGAGTCAAGCTTCCCGAATCCGAGCTATGGGCGAGTTGGGTTGGTCTTGGATGATTTGGCGTCCAGGCCATCGCTAGGGCGGGAATTTGCTATAGCTGGTGACATGTGAAGATAGTTATAGTAGTGCCCTGCCCCCTCCGGCACCAGATATCGATAGATGTTTAATCTTCCTCCCGAAAATTTTCAGCAAACAGGCTATCTATGCATTACATGAGCAAGCAAAAATTTTCTTTAAAAAAAAAAAGCATTAGATCAAGCAAAATGTCTGATCTAAATGGAAACGCGGAGTACGGGGTAGGTAGGAGTCGTTGAGACGTTACGTACTCGGGATATATAGCCGGGACGAATTGGCTCCTGCTGCATAAAATTAGCCATAGCCAATTCATTCATGCAACTTTCAAACACCTTCACCCGCTCAATCAAGACAAGCTTCAAACTTTACCGCGCTTGAGCCTCCTCTCTTCTAAAGCCTCGGTGAAGTACGATAGCGTTGAGGGTACTTAGAAGGGGGGGCAACGGCCCACTTCCCCGGGCCAGACAGCAAGCCACACTCCAGCCACACCTCCATCCTCCAGCGGGCGCGACGAGGCTGCGGTTGTCGGGTTGGTCAGTGGCTTATTGTTTACTTTGATAGCCTCGCTTTCTAATCCCACCTTTGCTTCTTCGTTGTTTCTTTTCTGAGACGTCGTCACGAATTCCAGAGTGCCACAGTCCTTTACGCACCATCTGCAACATTTACATTCCGATTGTTTCCCCTCTTCGACATCTTCCAACACAGGTTCCAGTTTTCTATCAACAACGGCCGTATCGATTAGCGCTTGCCCTGCATTTGTTCGCGGGCCAACCACAGCCGTGATGGATCAACGCGGTGGTACAATGGTACGGACACGCCGGTCTTTCTCAACCGCTCGTCGCGTCCTTCTTAATTCTTTTTTCTTTTGCTAATGCTTAGCCGCACTTTATCGCGACGACCTCGGAAAACAGTCGCCCTCATCGACCTTCAAAGCAGCTCCGTTTGGGTATCCGTCGTCACCCACGCGAAGCTCGCCATTTCGCCGCCCAGAGTCCCCATCCTCCCCCTCGCCCCTGCGGTTCTCGACCCCGACGGCATCGCCGACAAAAGCCAGACCGCAGAGCAGTAGTGGTGTCGCAGGTCGCTTCTCCCAACCCGGCACGCCAACGGCCGCGACCCAAGAGAGCTGGACTCCGCGGCTCGCCTCGTCCCAAATTCGCACCTCTTCGCCGAAGATGGCCACGCCGCGCAACGGCGTCGCCCAAGCCCTCGGCCACGGCAACGCCCTGTCACAGCTGCAGCCCGCACAGGTGCGCACGTTGCGCGACAGCTTTCAGATCCTGGACCGCGACTGTGACGGCGTGATCAACAGGGAAGATGTAGCTGAGATGCTGCAACAATTAGGTTGGTGACCGATTGATTGTCAATCCGAGATACGCGACCCCGTGGCGTTTTCTAAATATTGTTGCTCTCCATTAGGGCTACCTTCTGGGCACACAGATGTCGGCCGATTCTTTCCACCATCGAAGCCGCAGACCATGACCTTGGCCGCCTTTTTGAACTCGCTGGCCGATGTTCTCGCTGCCTTGTCAGAGAGCAGCGAGCTACTATCCGCCTTTTCTGCGTTCGACGACGACGACAGCGGCCAGATCGACTGGACGGAGCTGCGTGATGCGGTGGTGAACACGGCGCCGGAGCCGGGCGTAAGACCGCTCACGGCAGCTGACGTGGACTCTGCGGTCAGCGGCTTCACAGGGCGTCGCGCATTCAACCGAAATATGACGGCGCAGCTTGGTGCTAAGCGCGGCGACGTGTTTAAGTACAATGATTTTGTCAACTCCCTCGCAGGAGGGAACACATCGAGCGAGGCAGCCAATGACAGTGCGGCGGCATAGAATCGATAATTGGAAAGGCTTTAATGACCGAATGATACTCATGTATATCACTTCTTGATGGGGTGGATCTCAGCGTATGCTGTGTTGAATAGGGGGATGTGCTTTCTAGGCCAGATGAGATGCTCTTGTGAGAAGGTCGTGACTCGACAATGTCAGAAATTGGGCAGCTAACATGCCAGTTTACCATTGGTGCACACGGCCATATACAGAGGGCGGTACGTAAGCCGTGAAGTTGCCGTAATCAAGGGACATATTATTTTACTACATGTGTATTGGAGAAGGTAGCACTCCCAGTAGCACGCAGTCACAGAGTCATATATTTTAATAGATAATGACCCAAGCAAGCGCAAAAAAAAAAAGTTAGCATTCCCATCTGATGCTCTCGACTCGAGAACGATTTCATACAGACTGAAACCGTAAGAAAATTCGCTCAATGTTGAGGTAGTAAGCGCGACAAGCCCCGGCAGATGACCGGTGACGTTTGCTCCGCTCCGGTAATCCACCGTCGGCAGCGGCCCCACTGAACCTTCTAGAAGATCAGTCTGCAGAGGAAGGATGAGCTCGGTTAGATGCATACAGCAGAAGCACCAGGCACCTCGCAGCGGGCAATAATTACCATCAGAGGAACCTATGCATGCGCCTATGGGTGGGGGGTTCCCAATTTTGATAGGGGGTTCTGCGCCGTAATTACCAGAGATGGCACGGCAACGAGAGAAGATCATATTGAGGGAGAGATGCGACGACAGTATAATAAACAGCAAGACATCTATCCAGTACGTAGCGTTGCATCAATCACTGGCCACTAGCCTCCGAGGTTATGTTTTCAAGAACCGCTCTTGCATTCGGGCATCCAGACCTGGCATGTCTGCCTGATGCGAGAACAATCCAACCACCTCGATTTTCCGTCAGTTGTCCAGCATGCGTGACTCAGATTGGCAAGGCCGTGATGACGCAGGACTGATGTACACATGTGAGATGAAGCGTGCTGTCTAATAAGCCCGTCTGCCTGTCGCGAGTGCAGTACTAATTCAGGATAAGCTCGGGGGGGTTGTATGTATGTACACTACTAATATTTCAATATCTACGCCGCACATGTCTCTCCAGTGCTCTGTTTAGGTAGTGCACGAGTGAGACTCGAGGAAACAGTACAACACCTACGTATTTGGAGGTAGTATGTGTTACTACTAGTACTTATCTCCTACAGTCAATGTAGTCTCGTCATCACGCCTACAGCCGGCTACCAAGAGCCTACCGTACACCTGCCTGTAGACCCTAACCAGAGATGCGTTAGCGACCCAACGGGCCGCCTCCCGAGCTCCGAGAAAGCCACCTGCTGCCTCTACAGGTCGGTAGTGCAGCGGGTACAGTAGTACGTGGCACCCAAATTTTATAAGGTACAGTACTATAACTTTGCTAGTAGACAGACAGGGCATATACGGTGCCTGGCGGTGGTCGCCAATTTCGGGCTTTTCACTTTGGCTTTTTTCTCTCTCTTGCCGGCCTGTCTCTTTTCTTCGCATCTCTTCTTTCAATTTCTCCTTTGCTCGTCCTTCTCATCCTATCAAGTCCCCGGACAGAAAAGAGTAAAAAATATCAGACATCTCGGCGACGGTGCTGCCAGCTCCCGCAATACCATCCACGCCCACCCGCCGCCCTACCGCAGTCCTCTACAGTTGGTGCTGAACAGACGAAGCGGTCCTGCAGAAATAATAGCTCGGGTTTCCCTTCGACACTATATTCTTTCTCCATACGGCCCCTCTTCCACTGACAAAAAAAAAGAAGGCTAAACTTTGTCGTTATCGCTCGCCATCGCTCTCAAACAAGAAACCTCGAAAGGAACTTTTCTAGGTACATACATACTACCTACAATTGCTCTCTGCTGCTCCCGTCTCCCCCCCCCACACGGCGCCGGTCCCAAGCCAACTACCAACCGCTTCTGGCGCGACTCGCCAGCCCACACACACCACTTTCTTCACGCTCGGGCTGAGGCCGCCAAAAAAAAGTTTTGGGCCGCTTCTTCCAGTGGCTTCGCTGCCGGTCCACGTACCCCCTTAGGACTCACCTCCCCGCTTATCTACTTAATCGCAAAGGTGCGAGGAAGAAAAAAAGTTTACTATCCGGAATATCCTTAACACGGGACGCGCCCTGTCAGATTCCCTTTCCACTTTAACCGCAGCGGCCCCAAATGAAGAAGCTCTTCGGAGGCAGCAACAAAAAACCGGCATCCAATAAGCACTTTTCCAGCCCAAGCCTGGAAGATCTTCAGACTGCCTATCGTGCCAACTCGGAGCCCACGTCGCCGTCGAAATCGTCTTCCCGCTCCCCCAAAAAATCCTCGTCCCGCTCCGAGCACTCCCCCCGCGACGCCAAGTCCTCGCCGCGCCCAGTCCGCCACTCAAGGCAGACCTCGGACTTGCCGTCCTCGCGACGCAGCAAACATTACCCCGACACACATCCTCTCAATCTTCCACCAGAGGAGCGGAAACGCTTCTCTGCCCGCTCCTATACCGCCATGAGTGCCATGGATGTTGATCGCGAGCCCGCCAACGGCACCTCGAGTTCCATGCCCAACTCATCAGCCCAGACAAATTTCTCCGTGCCCATACAGAATGGCAGTTCGAGCAGCAATGGCACCGATGCGCCCCCTGCTCCCCCTCCGCACAAGTCCAGCCCGTCCAGCCCGGCATCCTCGTCTTTGGACGAGGCAGAGGCTTGCAAGGCCGCTGGCAACAAGTTTTTCAAGGACAAGAGTTATGCGCAGGCCATTGAGCAGTACAGTAGGGGTAAGTCTCCCTGCCCTCACGCCTCACCATCAAAAATCCACTGCTTTTACCTGACCTGGCTGACTGACTCATTTCTGTCTAGCTGTCAACCTTGTGCCCGATTCTGCCACCTTTCTAAGCAACCGCGCGGCAGCCTACATGTCTAACGGCCAATATGCCGCTGCGCTGGACGACTGCTCGCGTGCTGCCGATCTGGACCCCCAGAATCCCAAAATCCGTCTTCGCCAAGCCCGCATCTTCACGGGTCTCGGACGTCCCGAAGAGGCCATGATGACCTTCGGGAGGATTGACCCTGCGCCGTCCGCCAAGGATGTTGCCCCTGCAAAGGAGATGCTGCACCACATCAACTCTGCCCAGGAGTCCCTAGAACGCGGTACCGCCATGTCAATGGTGCTGCATGCCCTCGATCAGGCAGAACGCGGGCTTGCGCCCAACGCTGGCAAGCCTCGCAAGTGGCAACTCATGCGCGCCGAGGCTTATCTCAAGATGGGTCGTGAGAATTCTCTAGGCGAGGCACAAACTATTGTCATGTCACTGCTACGGCAGAACAGCCAGGACCCGGAGGCTCTCGTCCTCCGTGGTCGCGTTCTGTACTACCAGGGAGACAACACCAAGGCCATGCAGTCGTTCCGCGCAGCCATCAGCTACGACCCGGACTTCAAGGACGCCATCAAGTGGCTCAGAATTGTCCAGAAACTGGATCGAATGAAGGAGGGGGGCAACGTCGAGTTCAAGGCTGGCCGACTCGAGAGTGCCATCAGCAAGTACACGGCGGCTTTAGAGGTCGATCCGTCAAACCGCGGCATCAATGCGAAACTTCTCCAAAACCGCGCGCAGTGCCGCATCAAATTGAAGCAGTACGATGACGCCATCAAGGATGCCGACCGAGCCTTCTCCCTCGATAACAACTACTTCAAGGCGCGGAAGACCAAGGCCAATGCGCTCGGCCTTTCCGGCAACTGGGACGATGCCGTCAAGGAGTGGAAAGCTCTTCAGCAAGATGATCCCGAGGATCGTACACTTCCAAAGGAAGTCCGCAAGGCCGAACTGGAGCTCAAGAAGAGCCAGCGAAAAGACTACTACAAGATCATGGGTCTCGAAAAGGATGCCGGCCCTGATGACATCAAGAAGGCCTATCGCAAGATGGCCGTGAAGTTGCATCCCGACAAGAACCCCGGAGATGAGCAAGCCGAGGCCAAGTTCAAAGACATGCAAGAGGCTTACGAGACTCTGAGCGATCCTCAGTAAGTTGACTCCAAAATGGTCACCACGGTCAGCACGGGCGAGCGACTAATGCATCAAACAGGAAGAAAGCTAGCTACGACAACGGAGACGACCTAGTTGACCCTGCCGACATGTTTGGCGGTGGTGGCATGGGTGGCGGCATGGGCGGCATCGACCCAGAGATCCTCTTCAGCATGATGGGCCAGCAAGGCGGCTTCGGTGGTGGTGGTGGTGGTGGGCCAGGTGGCGGCTTCGGTGGCGCGCGCGGCTTCCCCGGTGGCGCTGGCTTTCCCGGCGGCGCCAGTTTCAACTTTAGCAATGCGGGGGCCGGCGGCGGAGGTCGTCCACAGGGCTTCCCGGGCGGCGCTGGCTTTCCGTTTTGACAATCGGCGGCAGCCGATGGCGACTATGAGAGCGACGATGATGAGCCACAAGAGGAGGAGAATGACAGTGATGGTCGGGATAACGCTGGATCGCCGCAGTCAGGCGAGCATGATGGTAAAAGGTACAGAGGCAAGGCCGGGTACACGGGCACGTTCCAATCACCGCGACAACGCACGAATGAGAGTATGACTGAGACGATACGTACATACGGCATCATGCTTGTTGCGGCTCTGGTTCTGCTGCCCTCGCAGCTAGTTGTCGCTAGTCTTGCGGTCGCGGCAGCTGTCTATGCATGCATGAGGCTCGTGGGCCGAATACGCAATGTCTGATTAATACCTGGGATGGCGGTACGCTCTGAGAGCACGAACGGTGGTCTATTATACCGGCGTCCATGGCCTCTTCCTTGACTACATTCGAGTGTGTCATTGCATTTCTCCATTCTGTTTGTCGTTTTCTCTCATTTTTCTGTCTACTTGTTGATACTTGTCATGTGCATGGTGGATCAGACTGACGACGGGGCAAAGAGGGGAAAGGACATGCTTGCATTTAGACGGGGAAAAAAGACGCAGCAAATCATTGTCACGGCGTTTTGAGGGATCATTTTCTACATACTATACTCCAGATAAAATCAATGACTTTTGTTTCTGAATTCAAAGCATGCGTTTAGGAGTTAGGAAGACGATAGATGGAGAGCGCTGTGTGCTATTGGTCATTACAGCAGTCTCTAAAGCCTGCTCTTCGAATCTCTAGTAAACGTTGTATGAGAGTGGGAACCATACTATATAACTTGATCGAATCATTCTCCCTGGGTATTCCGTGAAAACGCCGTTGAACCCTACCAAAGGAAAATGCATGTAATGTCCCAACTTGACCTGTCCCAGCCCCAAAGCAAACATCGAAAGAGAGGATTCTCGTCCCCTTCAACCCCCTCTTCTCTTCCTTCCCGACCTCTTCTTCCCCCGCCCTGCCGTCTCGACGCCGTTCCGTCCAGCAGGCGGTCCCTAACCCGCCGCCATCGCTGTCGTCGTCGTCGTCGTCGTCGTCGAGGCGCCCGCCGCCGGCGTATCCGTGCCGCTACTACTCGACGCCGCCGCTGCCGCCGCCGCCGCCGCTGCTGCCGTCGTCATGCTTCCCCCCGTGGCCTCGACGACGTGGCGCACGTCGTCGCGCAGCTCGGGCATGGCGGTGGCCATGTTGCCGGCGAGGACGTCGCGGAAGGAGGCGAAGGCGCGCATCTTGCCGCGCATCAGCTGGTTGCCGCGGCGCACGAGCTCGACGAACTCGCGCGTGTAGATGTCCGGGTTGCGCCCGTTCTCGACGTACTCGAGCAGCTCGGGCGGGACCGAGGGGAGGTGGCTGCCGGAGGAGGTGGCGTGGATGGTCTGGAGGGAGCGGGAGAGGGTTTTGCTGGGGAAAAAAAAGGGGACAAAGGTTAGTGTCTGTAAAAAGGAGAGGGGGGGAAGGGAGACGTACACTTCGTTGGAGAGGACGTCTTTGCTGGGTCGCCCCATGGAGTCGTAGGTAGAGACTTGGACCATGACCTGGTACAGGTCTTGGATGATGTCCTTGAGCTGCTCTGCGATGGGTCAGCGCCGGGGAGGGTGGGGGGTTTGTGTGGAAGGGAGGGACGCTTTGGAGACGTACGCTCAACGGCATCGTGATCGACTCGACTTATTGGTGCCATGGTCAAGGGTTGTGGTGGGAAAAGAAAAACAGGAGCCGGTAATGAAGGGATCTAGAATGGCAAGGATTGGGTTGGAGATGGGAGGAAGAAAGTCAAGAGGCTGCAACTGTGGAGCGCGCCAAAACGCTTATTTATCCAAACCATGCCTCAACAACCTTTGACAACCTCGCTAAACTACTGTTCCCAAATTTTAACAGGCCTCAAAATTCAAACGATTCATATGATTCATAAATAGCTTTCCTATATGGGTCATTTTCACGTGGCTCATACCGTCCTCTCTGCCCTTTAGTCGCGACAGTCATCCCGCATGATAAACAGCTGCTTCATCACCTCGCTCGTGTCCGTGCGGATGCCGTCGTGGTAGATCGCGTTCGTCGCGAAGACCTTGGCGCCCTTGACCATGGCCGCCGTCTCCGTCGCCAAGGCAAAGTCGACAAACATGTCATCCACGTACGACACCGCATACACCGGCACCTCGTTCCCGCGCAGCCGCTCCCGGTCGTACAGCGCCGGCCAGTCGTCCGCGGCGGCCAGCTTCTCGGCGACCTCGCGCAGCGGCGCCAGCTCCGCGTAGCTCTCGAAGTGGTCGCGGAAGATCATCTCGCCCGAGAAGAAGAGCGGTTGCTCGGCGCTCCCCACAACGGCGCCGGGGCGCAGCCACGAGAACGCCTCGCCGCCGAGCGACTCGCCGACGCGCTGCGCGGCCCAGTTGGACGCGCGCCCGGGCCCGTCACAGTAGATGGCCTCGTGGAGGATGGCGTAGATGATGTGGTCGTCGAAGCCGATCCGGCCGGTGACGACGCTCAGCGCGGCGCGGCTGAACGTCCCCAGCTGGTCCAGCGAGGCTTCGAGGGCGAGCATGGCGTTGTGCACGGCGTCGACGCCGCCGTTCCCGCCGAAACTGCTGCCCATGGTCATCAGGCGCGGCACGGTCAGGGTGCCGCCGCCGGGAAGCTCGACGGCGCCGCCCCGGCTCTCGATGTGCGCGGCAATCTTCCTCACCCGCGCCGCGTCCCGGGGGAACTTGTCGTAGTAGACCCTGTTGCGGCGCTCCGTCTGCGCGAACGTGGCGCGGTAGACCTCGTCGGCGGTGCGGCCGATGGGCGCGAGGCCGCCCGTGAGAAACGCCTCGCTCAGGCCCTCCGGGTGCATGGAGAGATACGACAGGCAGACGAAGCCGCCGTAGGACTGGCCGATGATGGACCACGTCGTCTTGTCCCCCACGAGGTATCTGCGGACCGCCTCGAGGTCGCGGACCGTGTTGTCCTGGCGCATCAGGCGGAGGTAGGCGGCCTGGCCGTCGGCGCCGCCGGGCAGCTGCTGGAGCATGGCGAGGGAGACGGGTGTGCTGAGGCCGACGCCGCGGTGGTCGAGGTAGAGCACCTGGTACCCGCGGTCGATGAGCTTCTCCGTCAGGGGCATGGCCGCCGGGGGCGCGCAGCCGAAGCCGGGCCCGCCCTGGAGGTAGACAATGTAGGGCTTGGGATTCGGGGGGTCTTCGGGGCCCACGAGGGGCGACACGCGCCTGGTGGCGCTGCGGCCGAAGAGCTTGATGGTACCCGCGGACGGGTCGCTGTAGTCGAGCGGCACCTCGAACCAGAGCTCGGTCTGGGTCAGCTTGCGGGGCACGTGGAAGGTCTCGCTGCTGAGGAGGCGAGCCCTCGGGATGGGCAGCCTGGCGGGCACGGCGGAGGTCATGGCGGGGCCGGAAGGTAAGTGACGATGGGAAGGATGTTGTAGGAGGGGAAAGGGCTACTTTCGGAATGCTACGAGGGTCATGAAGACTGTCAGTTTTTCTTGTTTATAACATTGTTGTGAGGATGATGCGGGGAGACAGCCTTCGCGGGGCAAAGTGGCCGTTATCTGTGAGACCCGAGTACAGGTAATGAATAGGTAGGTAGTACCTTGGTAGGTGGTGTACAGTGCAGTACAGTACCTACCAACGTACATATGTACCAGCGCAGAGGAGGCAGAGTTGTGCTGACGGCAGGGAGCAGCAGCGCAGCCTATTATGACGGTTATCTCGCAAGCAAGCTAGTGAGGCTGCCTGTCCGTCCATAAGAATTGGGCATGATGAGCGTACCTGAGATGCTGTCATTCATTACGTACAAAAATTGCCCGAGGTGCCATTCTCCTAGTGCGCCATTTTAACTTGATAGTATTTTCTTATTTATTATGTGAAGAGGTACATACTGTATATAGAGTGCTGCACCCACTCACGGGTGTGTGTTTGTGTATGTGTGTGTGTGTGGGTGTGTGTGTGCATGTGTTCTACATTTGCAACTACAGCTCTACAGTCTATAACATGGACGTAATTTAATATCGAAAAAATATCTACAAGTTCATAGGATTTCTAAAATAGTTTAATCATATACTAGCGTAGGTAAACTCTTTCTTAAAAGAAGAGTAAGTTCTACCGACTACTAGACTCGCTTTTTTTAGTACATACAGTACCTACGTGCCACCGCCTGTAAATGAGTACGTACCGTGTCAATGCTGTATTCTAATACAGTACGTACGTGCGCTGACTAGGTTGAGCAAGGTGCAACTAAATAATACATCATTACGCGCCGCCTCTATATTTCGAACTCGCTCGTGAATTTCTTTCGTCTAGTAGCAATTTTTTTAGACTGCCCGAGTGCGCAGGTGAGTCATTGGTTGATCCATCATCTAGTCGTCGTCTGTGCCTTATAGGTCAATCACGACACATGTGCGGCCGCCTTCACAGAACGTGCCATAGATGGAAGCCATAGATATGCAGTAACGTGCGTAGCATATCTAATCGAAGGAACTAACCATGAAAACTTGATTATATAACTACGTATATACATAGAGTTGATCTCAGTGAAGTCACCTCTCACTACACATCTTCAAAGTCATCTCATCGCCTAACCTCGCATCCCAGCGTCATACAAAGACTCGAATGCCACCATGAAAAGCTTATCCAGTTTCGCCTTAAAGGCTAACAATTTTTTTTTTCTTCGATAATCGCCTGATTATTTCCCCATTTTTTATCTATATAAAGTGATTAAAATTGGCTTTCGTTCACATTTGTGAGTTCAAAAAGTCATAACAATATTCACGTCATTAGCGGTATGTCTCCCTGCAACCTCTCCTCGTTACCCGCCTTTGAATTGCTTCGCCTGCCTTCGACTCGGAATATTCTAGTTCGACCTAGGCGGGGGGTTTAACGTCAGCTTTCGCTGACGTTTTGTGAGTTCAGAAAGTCGTAACCATATTGGACATCATCGGCGGTATGCCTCCGTCTAACTTTATCATCATTACCCACCTTGGAATTGCTTCGCCTGCATTCGACTCGGAATATTCTAATCCGACCTAGGCGGGGTATTTAACGTCAGCTTTCGCTGACGTTTTGTGAGTTCAGAAAGTCATAACACTATGGGACATCATCGGCGGTATGCCTCCGTCTAAATCTATCATCATCACCCACCTTGGAATTGCTTCGTCCGCTTTCGATGTTCTAATTCGGCCTAGGCGGGGGGTTAAACGTCAGCTTTCGCTGACGTTTTGTGAGTTCAGAAAGTCGTAACCATATTGGACATCATCGGCGGTATGCCTCCGTCTAACTTTGTCGTCATTATCAAGGTGTTGATATCAATCTCACCGAACATTTGCTTCTCGGTCGCTGGGCCCGAGGGTATATCGAAAGGGATCTATTATGCCAATGATGAGAACTTCCAAACGCTGAAATGGCACTGGTTGAAACTGAGGCTCCGTGAAAACGCGATATTCGAGGACTTCGCACTGGATAGGTATTATGAGCACAAATATATGGAAAGGCCATCGCAAAGGTGAAATTGTCGACTAGACTAATTAATCTTACATGTCGAAACTTCGGGGAGGTATGTTGACAAACGTGAAACGGAAGCTAAATGGCAGACAGGATTGCGATAACAGGATAACGGAAGAGACTGTCAGAAGATGGAGGAAGATTATCTTGCTGAAAAAAAAATCGGAGGTATTCAAGTATGATCAGGTGAGATGGCATATGAATGAATATAAGATGGAGACAAGTGGTGGTGGTGGCGATGATGATGAGAAGAGGAATAGAATCGGTCAGGTTTGGGGATTCCAAGAACTATATACCCTCAGAAGACGTGCTCTTTCCTTCATGATGCAGCCTCCTTTCCGAGTGCGCAGCTCGGCGACTACATAGCCATGGAGTAAGAGACATGGACGTCCGCGTCGTTTTCGGTTCGCTTGGGCAGGAGAACCACAGCAGCCGCTCACTGAATTACCCAATTCGTCGCTGCCTGCGACTACCCCTTACAATTGAG
Organism: Niveomyces coronatus; assembly: GCA_018831755.1. Taxonomy (NCBI): domain Eukaryota; kingdom Fungi; phylum Ascomycota; class Sordariomycetes; order Hypocreales; family Cordycipitaceae; genus Niveomyces; species Niveomyces coronatus. The sequence continues at coordinate 22,499 of JAFEME010000053.1, read as the reverse complement.
CTGAAAAGGTAAAGGCGACAGAGACCGACATTTCATCCCGTGGCGTCGCGAAAGACTTCATTGTATGAGAGTCCAAGCACTACCTTAGGTCTTTGATAACGAGCAAGAACAGCCGGTTTGCTACCAGTGGACTATTCGTGGGCAGGTGCTCGGGTCAACGAGCTTGCGAACGGCGTACTGTGGCCAAGCGCCTGCCAGAACATGTGTACAAGTCAATCAATGCCACTGGACGGCGGTGGGTGACGTTGAATTTCCGAAAAAGAGGATTTCTTTCCATGTGCCACGACCGTAGCTGCCTCGAAGCTCCTCACTACAAGCTGGCCGGCCGTCAATGCCTGTACTGTGTGCATAGGCAGCGATAATGGCCGCCAGCTCCGAATCTAGATGGAAACTCCAGTGAAACTATTTATCAAGAGCTCCAGATGGAACATTCTCAGACAACGGGCATTATGAAATCTAGATGATGCTCTGTGCTATTTTCCTCGCGGCATATTGAGTAGCTATTTTCAGTAGAATCAGTAAGAGTATCATGTCTACGCCCTACTTCACCCTCGCGGTCATACTCAACAAGTGTCGACTTTGCAGATGTTTATTGTTCTGGTTCTGGAAGTTGTACTTTCGTTCTTCGTCACTCATATAAGACTGTGTGCGCAGCCTGAGCGAGCTGATGATCAAAACGACCATTTATTGGAAGTATGTGACACAGTGCCGAATCACTACCTTCATCAAGCAGACTCGATTCTGACGTCGCGTATGCTTGGAGAACTTCGCAAACTCTTCCTACCTGTCTACCTCGCCTCCAATGAGGGTCTCTGAGTAAATTCAGGCGGGCTCGTGTGTCCGTCCGCGGGCAGCAGCTTTCACCAATCGAGAGAACAGTGCTCGCGATGGCTTCCTCACTTGGTTTTCGTCAACGAGACCCAGATATTCAGGCGGGCAGGGGCCGGTTGATACGTGCACCAAGTTCAACCGTAATTGTAAGGGAAGGTGGCAGTGGTCGTAGCAACATGAATGACGGCATCCATGTCATCTGTGACTTGGAGAGCGGAGGACAGAAGAAGGCGTATGTAGACCGAAATCTTTAGTCACGGCGAGTAACGATGCAGTAACTCCTATCTACGTGTCTTACAACAGTAAACCTGGCGGAAAAACTATTCTATACTTGCGTCAGGGGATCATCGCACCTGGTTCGCTACCATGTGAGCGATGGCTGTTATACGACTAATGGGGTTGGTACAGCGAGGCGGGCAACCTCTTTATTTATTTATTTTTTTTCCTTCTAGACTGCCAGCCAAATAGTAGAAAAAAAAAAGTCCTAGTGAGAAGCCTAATACGGTAAATTTAATTATTGACTTTGTAGTACTCGTCGTTTTCCTTGTACTGTCTCAAACTTGCTCCTCAAAGCACACAGCACGCCTGTCGTCCGAACTGTAAGTGTACAAATCCCACTTGACGCACCGTCTGCTCAATAGTCACCCTAACATTCTACACAGATGCTGGATGCTTTGTAAGTACAGACAAATGCGTATAGAACCTGTATGCCTGCAGTATTTAATCTGCACTGCACTACAACAGGTAGTCCTCTCTCTACTCGCCCATTTTCAAACGCAGAATGTACAGCACAGTACGCTTGTGTGCACAGTTTTATTAGTACAGTACAGCTCGCTTCAAGGCGCTGACGGCTGGCAGAAAACTGCCCCGGCAACCAACCGCCTCCACTGGACAGGCCCGCTGCATATTCAAGTTTTTCTTTCTCTCGTTTTCATGCTCTCTCTCAGACGTTTACTCCCAATCAAGCATATTCTTTCTCGTCCAGCGGACCGTGGAGCTGCAACTCCTGCTTCTCTGGCTCATCCTGAATATGAGTTCGCTCTCAGCAATCGCTGGCTCATGAGTGAATGCTCTGTCGCGGAGCTATCCCGGTCTCCGGAGGTTTGCTGACGAATCAAGGCCGCCGCTCAGCCACTTAGCAAGGTCAGGCCTGTGAATCGCTCTGGTCTGGCTTGACATCAACCCATTCATCGCAGCCTGCATCAATCTTTGTGACCACAGTCCGCCGCATTCTACATCAGCAAAGTCTCAAACTCGGCTTCGGCCGCTTATTGGCAATCCTCCATCGCGGTTCATGGACTACGTGGAGCTTTCCCAGACTTTGGCAGAGTCGTTCAATGCGCTCGCCGACGAGGTCCAGACCTTGACTGATCGTAAGACAGTCTTGGAACACAAGCTGCGCTTCGCTCACGAACAGGTACGCCAACTCTGGCTTCAACTCTCCCCTTCCCCCTTTTTCATGTAGCAATCGCTCCACCCTTCGTGGCAAAATGATGAGTTATCTTAGCTCTAGATCATGAGCGCAAGCCTTGAATCAGCTTGTGTGAAAGACTGACAAACTATTCAACATCTGATTGTCCCATCAACCCTATCTCGATCACTGCGAGTACTACCCTTCACTGTTTCGCATGCTGACTAGCCTCAAAGTTCCAGTACCTCGCCGACAGATATGCTCCAGCCGCGCCAGAAATAGCCGAGACACTATCCAAGTTGCAACTGCCTCCACATACTTCTCTCGACAACACATCGCCCGTCCCGTTGCCGCGTTGGAATTCACAGCCTTCACAGCATCAGCTCGCCATTGTTATCCGGGATGGACGCCGTGCCGCGAGTCGACTGGCGGCGTCCCTCGGAGACGCAAGCAAAACCACGCCCTCCAGCAAAGGCACATGCTCGCATGATTCTAACGATGATGTGTCGTCTCTCTCCACGGCACTAGAGCAGGATTTCACTGTGCAGGGTAGGAAGAGTGCGCTGCAATGTCCTTTTCAGAAGCCTGGCGACGCGACAAGCTGCAAGAAATCGGCTCGAGTCAGTAACAGTCACTATGACCCTTCTGATCCCATCTGCGCGGCTCTGGCAGACGGTGTGTCGTCCTCACATGCGGCCACAGGCAACGGGACTTCGGCTCCAAGCAAATGTCCCATCAGGTTTCTCGATAAACATAGCCCGGAAGAGGTGGCTCGTTATGTGGAGATGCACAAGCATGAGCTTCCGCGCAGCCATGAGGTGTGTCTGAGGCGATATGGCCGTGACGAAAGAGAGGTTCGCAAACTGGACTCTAAATACGGCAACATCGCCAGCATGATAGAGGATCTGGGACAACTTCATCAGTCCATGCTGCCTGAAGATGCTGATCGATTAGAGGCGGGTGACGGCGCGGACGAAGCTTCCAACCGCCGCGTGGAGAGCTGGGCGAATGGAGTCAAGTACTCTGCTGATGTCGAGGCTCCCGAGGTTCCGCATGAGGACCAGGATCGCCTGAGCCACTTCGACCGACCTTTGAAAGAGGTCAGGGTTGGCGAGTCTCCAAGCAGGCCGTGGGGAATATCGGTTCCTGTTCCGGAGACGGACGAGAACAACTTCCACGTGTTATCGCCGCCAGCGGCTCCCCTCAAGATGCCGGCACACAATCCGACGACGCCGCATGCTGGGCCGAAAAAGTGCCCATTTGATCACACCAAATTCCCCGCTTTCGCCATGGACGGCCGTGACGGGGCGACACCGAGACCGGCATCCAAGAACGGGCCTGGTCTACAGGGGCCGCCGCCTATTTCACCCCATGTCGACGGCAAGTCGCACGCCTCCTCTACAAGGGGAACACAGCAACAACAGCCCGTTTTTGTAGCACCAGAGGCCCTGCGAAGCAGGTCAGACCAGCCCCAGATGATTTTTACTGGGCCCGTCTTTATTGGTTACCCTATGGATCAAGCTCTGCAAGCTATGAATCAATTTACACATCGCTCTTGACCGTTTTCTTACATTTGGGCTCGGCTTTGCATGCATTTGTTTAATTATTGTTATCAGCCTCATACTTCTGCTTTTGCCTTATTTTTTAGCGCTGGCGTTTTGGATAGCACCATGATGACGATACATGTATTGTTGTATGACTACCTAATTTGGGGAGCTATAATACGAAATCAGTGGCTCGATGCCTCGTTACATTCCTTGATACAAGAGTGCAGAAGTTGTATCGAAACCTTTATTTCTATGTTCTATGGATGTGTTTTGACTATCCACTAAATTTGAACAGATGTCATACTTATAATAGAGTCATAGTTCTGACTCTACAAGGTCCAGGCGATTTTATGCAATCATAAAAAGCGCTGGGATATAAAACCAACCTCGAGGTCTGTCAACTCCAGCTCTACGCCATTGATCGGTCCAACAAGAGTCTATTCATCTATTCAAAAAGGAGCCAAAAAAAAGCGACGGAAAGTTGTAGAAGAAACCGCGCAACGCTCTGATGCTAAAACAATGAGAACTCAAAGCCAAAACTCCGGATAACCCCGTGTCTAAAGATACTATGTGCGCCTCTAAGCCCATGTCGCAAAGAGAAAAACCCCCTTCGACTTGAAGATTCGTGTCGTTTTCTGCATCCTTCCTGGAAGGCACCCGTCAACCTCGCTATGCGCATGGGCGTCGAGCGCCGACCCGCTCGGACCTAGTGAAACTTGAAATCCTTGGTGCTGCTCTTGTGCTGCTGACTCTGGTCTGCAGGGCTGCCGCCGTCTCCGCGCTCCGCTGCGTCCGAGTAGCCGCCGCCGTGCGCCTCCCACATAGACAGGTCGTCGTCGGACATGATGGCGGCGACGTCCTCAGGGTCGAGCAGGTCCGGGTCCGTGTCGAAGTAGCCGCCGCCGCCGCTGTTGTCCCTGGCGCGGCCCTGCTCGGCGGCGTCGACATCGTCGCCGTCGACGTCGTGGCCGTCCATGGACTGCTCGCGCGCAATCTCGGCGGCGCGCTGCATGGTACGGCGGTAGATGACGAAGCCGACGGCGAGCCCGATGATGCTGCTGACCCCCATGGCGGTCCAGTTGATGACCTTGTCGCGGGTGCTCATCTCGTCGCCGCGCTCGAAGAGGACGGCGAGGCGGCTGCCGATGAAGACGTGGACCAGCAGTTTTACGCTTTTGATTCATTTATTCTTTCATCAGCACACTTGTTCCCAGCATTTTGGCAGAAGTGTTCTGTTTTTTCTTGCGGCTCACCTTGACAGTCCCGTCGACACGGTAAACGCCAGCGGGGTGATGCTGGGAATGGTGGCCAGGAAGCCGTTGCTTAGGCTAAATGGCAACGGGCAGAAGCGAATGGCCGTAAGGTACAGGATGCCCTCCTGGCGCATGACCTGGGCGAGCGCGACGAAGCGCGGGTCCCTGCCGACCCAGCGCTCGACCCAGGTGCCGAGCACCGTACGGCTGGCGACGAAGGCGCAGAGGCTGCCGAGGGTGCAGGCGGCGGCGGCGATGGGCCACCCCCAGGGGAACCCCCAGACGAAGCCGGCGACGGTGGTGGCTGTGGAGTAGCCGATAAGGGGCGGGAACGAGGTGGCGAAGATGAGGACGAAGTTGATGAGCCAGCCCGCGGGGAGGGCGCGCCACTTCTCGGCGACGGGGCCGAGCCAGTCGAAGAAGGCGTGCGTATAGACGAGGCCGAGGACGCCGAGCACGAAGAGCACGACGGCTCCGACGCCCAGGAGCAGCTGCTGCAGCGCCGGCAGGCGGAGGTACCACGAGAGGATGCCGAGTCCCCAGGCTACGGCGTCGTGCACGAGAGAGCGGAGCTGCTCGAGGCGAGAAGGCGCGCCGCCGCGGTGGTGCCGGCCGAAGCTGCCACGAGAGAGACGCCGGGAGGAAGGGTCCGCGCCGCCGCCGCGGTGGGACCAGCGGGGAAGCGCATCGCCGCGGGGGGTACTCGAGGGCGAGGGCGAGGAGAATGTCGACGATGAGCGGAGGTGCGTGGAGGTGATGGCGCTCGGCATTGTGGATGTTTCCCAGGTCGTTCGTGGTCTTCGGATGGTGAGGACAGATCGATGGGAAAAGGAGCCGCTAAAGGGGGGAGGGGGGAGGGGGGAGGGGGTAGTTCTGGTTGGCGTATGAGGATGCGTCGAGACGATTGATGCCGGCTTTCAGTGATTCTACCGTGCCATGATGGGGGAATAGTCCTGCGAGATGCTGCGGATTGCGAGGGGAATGAGGGAGCGAGAAAGCTAAGGTGTTTTGTCAAGCTGACGTCTTTGTCGGATGTGCCGGTGGAGTCCGGGGGGGTGGCACGTATGGCGCAGGGCGACACTGATAAGATTACGCGCATGTGATGGCGAGTAGGACAACCGGGCTTACTTACACCCAAGCATTGCCTTTTTCCCTTTCCTAATTGTTTTTTCGCCGAAACAAAATATATCACGACGGCTAACAAATGAATTCGAGAGATCCAGACAGACACGACCGCCAGTTGATGCATTGTCGTAGATGAGATGATGTAATCAGATCACAAGGTTTGTGGTGTAGGGTAGGTCCTATCGAGTTCACGAAGTCTTTGTGACTAGACAGCATCCTCGATGTAATCCAATCCGCTTCTCAGATCAGAAGCATTTCGAGCATCATTGTAGCCAATGAGTTCACGTCGCCCAGTTTGACCAAGAATATCTGCCAAGAAATGACTGCGTTCGTTACCCACAACCAGAAGCTGCGCCACCATCTACATGCAGAAACGAGTTACATGGTTCAGCGTGAGTCACCGGGCAGCAGCTTGCATGTTTTTGGTAATCCAACGGGGCACAAAGTCATATAAAACCCGCCTCAGCCTCCTCAGAAAGCACAGAAAAAAAAAAAACAAAGACAAGAAGCATTATTATCATCATCACTCTGAGTAGAAGTCAAACGTCAAGGAAGCTCAACATGGATGACTACGCGGCGTCGCTTGACTCGGCTCTCCGACAATATTTCTACATCTCTGAGAGAAATAGCGCGACGGGCGATGAATACTACAAGTCTAATATCTATCGTTGGGTCTGCGAGGATTCAAAAAGACGGCTCCTTATCATGTCGCCAAGGGTGTCCAAGGATGAGTGGGCACCGAAAGTGCTGCGTCTGGCGGCCGGGTTGACCGGCCTCATACACGATCTCGCCTCAAAGGAGCGACGGAGCCAAGAGGCGGCCTTTGTCCCGCGACCCGAGAAACTTTTTCCCGATTCTGTCTTCGACAGCCCAGCACTCATGCTCCCGATATACAGGGACGTTCCGCCGGCGCTGAACTTGTCTACGCAACGTCTCGACTGGTGGACCACCTATCAGCCGGTGCGGGAGCTGGCCGAGGTCGCCGCCGCCCTTTTGGAGCATGAACAGCTTGCGTCGCTCCTATATTTGCTGAAGACACCCGAGATCCCGCTCAAAGAGGCCGGCGATCATAGGAAAAATAGAGCATGGTTTCATCGTCGTTATAACGACAGAGGATGGACCCTACTCGTCGACGATGTGCTTCTCGTCTACTTTTTCTGCGCGATCCTCTGTGCGTTCCCGGACGAGTTACCAAGGGAGAATGTGATCCCAGACAGCAACGTATCGTGGCTTCCCACCCACTACAATCTCGGCTACTACGCTTCGGCGGGAGCACATGTACGCTTCATGGAGGCACTTGAAGAGGCGCGTGACGACGCGAGGTCCAAGGGCTTCCGCACGCACCGCGACTACCTGCGACCACACATGATGCGGTGTGTGCGCATCTTGGTGTGCGTAGAAGTGCTGCGCGAAGCGTGCCGGTTACCGACTATGCGCTGGGCACCGCGCATTGCAACTGCACTGACGTACTTTGTTGGCTACGAGGCGTGGAATCGCGCGCGCGTGTACTGGAAATTTCAAGACAGCAAACTAGACCGGGATGACAAGGCTTACCGTGCATTCTTGCGTGGCTTGAGCGTAGAACATGTGGACATGATGACCCGAGAGGAGGACTCGGCAGAGAGAGCGAGTCAGGGGAGAAGTAAATCACCACAGCTGCGCGATCCGCTGCACCTGAGAGAACCCAAGCAGCGGGTGACAGAGAGCGACCCGTCAGATGATGAAGAGCAGTGCAAGCTTGCTGAACTGGAACGAGCCGAGGCGGCGTATGGCATGAAGCGCAGCACAAAGTACCAAAGAAAGACGGCCGAAGGGGCTTGCTAAAGTAGGTCATTTTTATCTCCCACAACGGCTGTCATGATCGTTGGAGAAATCTCGAACAATACTCGAGGTATAACAAGGCCACCAGACTCTGCTTCTTGACCGCCGTTGCAAGTTCAATTCGACACGAAACATCAGTCTTTCTTCCAGGGCGTGTCGTCGATACGCGATTGATTTGCAGCCAGGTCGAAGGTAGCCGGATCTGGATCTCTTCGTCCGCCTGCTACGCTCGAATGGCCCCATCAAACATCGGCCCAGCCCCTCAATATTCCGCATCGCCTATTAGGATCGGCCCCTGTGAATATCATGGCGAATTAATGAGACTGTGCCTCATACCGTCTCCCCTGGGTGACCGACTACGTCGGCTGGGCTGCCGACGGGACCTTCGTCCTGACCAAGACCAAAAGACTGGTTTTACCTTGAATCGTTCGCCCGACCCCTGAAACCGGGGTAGCTCAGCGAACCGCAAGTACGGGGTAGTCGAAGGTCCAGTGACGATGATTTTTGGTTGTGGTGCACAGGCGCAATTGGCTCAGGAGAAATGAAGCCCCTTGCCCCCTGTACTAGCCTGGGAGCCAGTGACGTAGGCGGCGGGTCCTCTAAGGGTTCACCTCCACTAGTCCGGGAGGGGAAGAAAGAGGTAGAGAAGGGTGAAAGAAGGGAAAAAAACAATTATTTTTTAAATCATGTTCATGGCAGGTTCGCGATGAGAGTGACGCCGATTCAATCAACGATCCCCGAGTGACTAGTTAATCTTGTCGAGAGAGTATTCGGAGCCGGCGGCCCAAACGGAAGAAGGGGAGAGAGAAGAGAGAGGATGAGACATGCATGCTAGTATAATGTGGGATCGGGGAAACGCTGCGCGCGGGCCCTCGCAGCAGAGAAATTGACGATGGCGGGCCAATTCCTTCAGGAACGTTGTAGAGGTTGGCCCACGGGCCCTCTCAGCGCCCAGGTTTTAGCGCCAACGAGACAATTCTGCATTTTCTCTTATACCTGCCCCTACTACGGTAGCATGCGGTGGCCAAAAAAAGCTGCCGCTACACCTGAACTTCTACAATGCTCAGGCCGGCTGTTTTTTCTATCCGCCCCTTGGGTAGTACCTACTACAGTAGCACAGTGGCAAGGTACTTTACCTATAATCAATGCTACCGCTTCTCCCCCGCCGCGCCACTGTGGGAGGAGGGCAAGCTGAACGGTCAGTGATCAGCCACAACTGGGTTCATCGTAAAGACAGAACGTGTGTCAATTCATATGCAGATGTACCGCTGAGGGTTTCCCCATTGTTTCAAAGTAAGAGAGACATTTTCAGATGCCGTCTTAATAAAAGAATTTAAAAAAAAAAAAAAAACAGTGTCGCCGGCCAATGACCAGCTTCCGTCTCGACCGAGCTCTGCCTGGTTCGAACAAATGCCGATGCACGTTTTGTTTCCGTTACTTATGCGCGATAGATGCGCAAGACCAACACAGCGCAGGAAAAGAAAGAAAAAAAAAAAGCTTTGTACCGGCGGCGCCGATGGTTTACAACCTAATCACGATCTCGTCGTAAAAAAACGAACATCATTCTCTGTGCGCGCGACTCAGGGTCATCCGTCCTCGGGTCTAATAAAAAATCATCAAGCGATGGGGCCTCCTAAAAAAGTAAGCCGTTGTTCTCTGGCCCTTCTTCGTACTGTGCTCCGAGAGGGATAGATACTGTGCAACGTCTAGGCCCGGGGTCCTTCTCAGCAGACGCCTTCTTTTCCCCTCTGACTGGGGGCCATGTGATGACGGGACAAACACGTTTTAGGCCGTATGCTGATGAAGTCATCAGTACCTCCTGCCAAAGAGGGAGGAGAAAAAGAAGAAGAAGAAGAAGAAGAAGAAAAGAAAAGAGAAAAGAACACTAACAACTGCTCACCTGCTGTCCGAGTCAGGCAGTCAGGCACAGCAACTGTCGTGACCACCACCTATACTGCGGGCATATATGTACCAAGGTACTGTACTGCACCTAGCCAACGGGTGGTACCGGTACAAGTGTCGATCCGCATCGTCCTCGTATTCCACCTTGTACAAAGACTGACCTCTCTATCCTGGCTACCAAAGGTCTTTCGAATCCTATGATGATATTTCCTTTTTCACCCGCTCTCTCTTTTAAACTATCAAGCGTGGTTCACATGGTTGACTTGACCGTCAAATCATCATCTACCCTCAGACAGCTTCCAGTCATCAACCGAAATGTATCACAAAATGCACCCCGCCCCGTTTCGGTTGTAATGCTCCGCACACGCGCCCACTTGACCAAGTCGAGGTACTCTGTACAGTACATCTGTCTAGCCCTCGACAAGCCGTCGAGTGACCCGCTTCCAGCCAACGACTCTGGTCCAGCTGGGCGCCAGTTCTGCCGGCGGCTTACCACACAAGATGCTGCCAGTCCCGCGCTTTCTTCTTTTTAGTGTTTTAGGGGTTTCGCTGGAACTGTCAGCGGCCTCAATCATGCTAATCTCAAAATTACAGGTGCGAAAAAGCTCGCACTGTCCCCCCAACTGTCAAAAGCGTTGTCCCCCCCCCCACATACAACTCCCCCCCTCCAGATACTGACCAACCAAAGCCTTGACGCCTACAGTAGAGTAGGGACAAGTCAGCCTCTCTCTCGCCCAACCTCTGTAGACGTGGAACCGACCCTCAAATCGCTGCGAGAGAGGTGTTTGTGTATGTGTGTGGTGTGCCATTTTTTTTTTACTTACTCGCCATTTATCTTTTTGACCATCAATCATAAAATTCTCTCACATCGACCAGTGACACAGCATCTCGGGGCCTCACTTGCAATCATCTGTCCCTTGTTCTCGGCCCTGGCCGACGTCACAGGTTCTGACCCTTTCTCGCTGTACGCCGCCGGCGCCCTTGTCCACGTCAAACACCTCCTCTTCCTCTCCCTTTCCGCCGCCGCCGCCGCCCCCCAAATTCGGTCGCGCACTTGCCTCCTCGAAGATCTTCTCGTCGACCGCCGACCTCTGCTCTCTATCGCCAATCTGGTTTCCTCACCTTGCGCTTTGCAATTTTGCATTGGTCCACAAGCAAAGGATGCCCTCGTGGTAAAGAGTGCATTGTGCACCTTGAGTCTTTTATTTTTCTTGTTTTCTCGGTTACGCTGCAGCGAGCGAGTCCCTACGACACTACCACCCTCCCAACCACCCCCACGATTATCCACGGCTGCGGTTCCCTTGGTGTCGTAGACGACAAACCTCGTCAGCGTCTCGCCGTTCGATATCAATTTATTCTTGTCACGTATTGAAAAAATAGGGTGCCATCACTCGATTATCCGTCAAAGCCTGCGGCCCAGCAGCTCGCCCGGCGACATGGTTGACGATTCCGTACTCGCCGCGGCTGCTCAAGTCGTCTCCTCGCTCGCCGCCGACGCCAAGACAGCCTCCTCCCTAACCGTCTCGCTCGGATCCAAGATCAAGCTTCCAGGAGATGACTCCCCCGCCAAGCAGTATTTTGAGATTGAGCTGCAGAAACTCGCCCTAAGAATTGCTCAGCTTGAGCGAAGGGCCGCTTCCGCGCCCGTCACATCTCTACCCGAGACTCCCAATGAGTTCAACGACCCTATCTTTGGCGAGGATCCCACCGTCTCTCCGGCCGTCCGCGCCGCCAAGGCAAAGCTGCTCCAGGCCAACCCTGGCCTGATGGACGGTTCTCGCTTTAGCGGCCACATCACAAAAGAGCAACTCGAAGGCCTGCGGGAGCATGTCGACGGCCAATCGAAACTCCTCGATAGCCAGAAGCAGGAGCTCGCCGGAGTCAATGCTCAGCTCCTCGAGCAGAAACAGCTGCAAGAGCGTGCTCTCGAAGTTCTCGAACAAGAACGTGTCGCAACGCTTGAGCGGGAACTATGGAAGCACCAAAAGGCCAACGAGGCCTTCCAGAAGGCCCTCCGTGAGATCGGAGAAATCATTACCGCTGTCGCTCGTGGAAACCTTACTATGAAGGTCCGCATGAACACTGTCGAAATGGACCCCGAAATCACAACTTTCAAGCGTACCATAAACGCAATGATGGATCAACTGCAAATATTTGCCTCGGAGGTATCCCGTGTCGCTCGCGAAGTGGGTACCGAAGGTCTGCTCGGTGGCCAGGCCCGTATCGGTGGTGTCGATGGAACCTGGAAGGAACTTACAGACAACGGTTCGTCATCAAGTCAACTTGACTGTATTCGTGCATGTTCTAACTATCACGCTAGTGAACGTCATGGCTCAGAATCTGACGGATCAAGGTAAGATCAAGCCGGCGATCGAGAGCCTTATCTCGAACTAGCATGCCTGGTCATACTAAAGCCATTTACAGTGCGAGAAATCGCCTCCGTCACCACCGCTGTCGCCCATGGCGACTTGACCAAGAAGATCGAAAGGCCCGCCCGTGGAGAGATACTACAACTTCAGCAAACCATCAACACCATGGTAGACCAACTCAGAACGTTTGCATCCGAAGTTACGCGCGTAGCCCGGGATGTTGGCACCGAGGGCATTCTCGGTGGCCAAGCCGATGTTGGGGGCGTCAAGGGCATGTGGAATGACTTGACCGTAAATGTCAACGCAATGGCCAACAACCTGACGACTCAAGTACGTGACATTATTAAGGTCACGACGGCCGTCGCCAAAGGTGACCTCACCCAAAAGGTCCAGGCCGATTGTCGAGGCGAAATTTTCGAGCTCAAGTCGACCATCAACTCCATGGTTGACCAGCTCTCCCAGTTTGCGCGCGAAGTCACCAAGATTGCGAGAGAAGTCGGCACTGAAGGCCGTCTCGGCGGCCAGGCCACAGTTCACGACGTCGAGGGCACATGGCGCGATCTCACCGAGAATGTCAACGGCATGGCCATGAACCTGACAACACAGGTGCGAGAAATAGCCAAGGTCACCACCGCCGTCGCCAAAGGCGATCTCACCAAAAAGATTGGCGTCGAGGTCCAAGGCGAGATTCTGGAGCTGAAAAACACAATCAACCAAATGGTTGACCGGCTTGGCACCTTTGCCGTCGAGGTCAGCAAGGTTGCCCGCGAAGTCGGAACCGAGGGTACCCTCGGCGGTCAGGCTCAAGTCGCCAACGTCGAGGGTAAATGGAAAGATCTTACCGAAAACGTCAACACCATGGCTTCGAACCTCACGGTGCAAGTCAGAAGCATCTCGGCCGTCACGCAAGCCATCGCCAACGGTGACATGAGCCGCACCATCGATGTCGAAGCAAACGGAGAAATCAAGGTCCTGAAAGAAACCATCAATAACATGGTCGGTCGCCTCTCGAGCTTCTGCTACGAAGTGCAACGAGTCGCCAAGGACGTGGGTGTCGACGGCAAGATGGGGGCTCAGGCAGACATAGCCGGGCTGAACGGACGGTGGAAAGAGATCACGACCGACGTGAATACAATGGCTGCCAATCTGACGACACAGGTGCGCGCCTTTTCGGACATCACAAATCTGGCCACAGACGGAGATTTCACCAAGCTTGTCGACGTCGAGGCATCGGGCGAGATGGATGAGCTGAAGCGAAAGATCAATCAGATGATTTCAAATCTCAGAGACAGCATTCAGCGAAACACCCAGGCAAGAGAGGCTGCCGAGCTCGCAAACAAGACCAAGTCCGAATTTCTCGCCAACATGTCGCACGAGATCCGAACGCCCATGAACGGCATCATTGGCATGACCCAACTGACTTTGGATACCGACTTGACACAGTATCAGAGGGAGATGCTGAATATCGTCAATAATCTTGCGAATAGCCTCCTGACGATCATTGACGACATCTTGGACCTGTCCAAGATAGAGGCCAGGAGAATGGTCATTGAAGAGATCCCGTATACGTTACGCGGAACCGTGTTCAATGCGCTCAAGACCCTGGCAGTCAAGGCGAACGAAAAGTTCCTGGATCTAACCTACAAGGTCGACAGCTCCGTCCCCGACCACGTTGTCGGCGACAGCTTCCGTCTGCGTCAAATCATTCTGAATCTCGTGGGCAACGCCATCAAGTTTACCGAGCATGGTGAGGTTAGTCTCATAATCAAGAAGAGCACGCTGGACCAGGAGGTCGGCCCCGGCCAATATGCCATCGAGTTTGTGGTTGAGGATACGGGCATCGGAATTGCCAAGGACAAGCTGGACCTCATCTTTGACACTTTCCAGCAAGCGGACGGCTCAATGACGCGCAAGTTTGGCGGCACCGGTCTTGGACTGTCCATTTCAAAGAGATTGGTGAATCTCATGGGAGGCGATTTGTGGGTGAACAGTGAGGCCGGGCGCGGCAGTCAGTTCCACTTCACTTGCCGGGTGAAACTGGCCGCGGAGGATAGGGACGGCCTTGATAAGCTACTGCAGCCCTATCGTGGCCACCAGGTCCTCTATGTGGATAAAGCCAAGTCGAGTACGGGAGTCCGAATCCGGGCCATGATCGAGGAGATTGGCATGCAGCCGGTGGTAGTAGACTCGGAGAAGAGTTCGGCACTCACCAGACTCAAGACTGGCGGTACCCTGCCGTATGACGCCATACTTGTCGATTCCATCGACATGGCGCGAAGGCTGCGCGCCGTCGACGACTTCAAGTATCTGCCGATCGTCTTATTGGCTCCCGTTGTGCACGTCAGTCTCAAGTCATGCCTCGATCTGGGCATCTCGTCGTGCATGACCACGCCCTGCAAGCTTGTTGATCTCGGCAATGGCATGATTCCCGCGCTCGAAAACCGGGCGACGCCGACGCTCGCAGACAACACGAAATCTTTCGAGATCCTCCTCGCCGAAGACAACACCGTCAATCAGAGATTGGCAGTCAAGATCCTGGAAAAGTACCACCACGTCGTAACGGTGGCAGGCAACGGCTGGGAAGCCGTGGAAGCCGTCAAGGAGAAGAAGTTTGACGTCATCTTGATGGATGTGCAGATGCCCATCATGGGTGGATTCGAGGCCACGGGCAAGATTCGCGAATACGAGCGAAGTATGGGCTCACACCGCACACCCATCATCGCCTTGACGGCACATGCCATGATGGGACATCGCGAAAAGTGCATCCAGGCACAGATGGACGAGTACCTATCGAAGCCGCTACAACAAAATCAGCTTATTCAAACCATTCTCAAGTGTGCTACATTGGGAGGGCCGCTGCTGGAGAAGAATCGGGAGCGAGAGCTGCTCGCCATGCAGGCGGATGTGAACTCATCATTACACAAGGAGGACAGCGGGCTTCTGCGACCAGCGATGGAGAGCCGTTCATTCACGTCGAGAGAATCGATGAAGTATAGAGACTCAACAAACGGCACCGACGCGGCCGGCAATCCTGGGCGACAGGACGCTATATCAAGAACACGACAAGAGATGGCTGATACCCGGAGGTTCACCAACTAGATGACTGGAGAGCCTACCAAAGATGTTTGACATGAAGTGCGGAATCTGATTATGACCACAAGGAAATTTTTCGTCTCTATATTCTCTTTAATTGCGCTTGGTAGGCAGGCTCGTATGGCAAGCATGGCGAAGCGGATTTCTTAACATGACAGAGGCAAGCGACCTCGAGTGCGTCCTACATAACGAGCTAGGATCACACTCGTTCTTCAAGAGCCGGCAAACTCGAAATGACGCAGACGGCGACATGGCGTGGTCGCAGTCAGGTAGCTATTGGAGGACTGGGCTTTTTTTCTAAATGGAGGGGTTTTTCTTTTTACCTTTCCTTTGTCGGGCGAGCATCTATTACACTGCTGTATTTTAAGAGACCTGTTTATTCTATCGAAATTTATGCCTTACTTTTGGAGGTATTTTTTTTGCGTCCGCAGACATACTGCTTTTGCGGGTGGGAGGGGAGGTCAAGGAGAATGTGAGGAGGGAAAGGACGGCAAGAATGCCCAGGGTGCATGAAGGTAGGTCAAGATGAGATTCTTTTTGATTACGATGCTGTGCTTGAATGTATAAATTGGGTGGACATGATCAGCTTTTTCGTCCAAAGAGCTAAGATTACCTTGTGTTGAAATTTCTATAAAGCTGCTTAGGTGCTGGAGGGCTCCTCTCGTTTTCTAGACCCTGATAGTGGTTGTCCTTTTTTTTTTTCTTTTCTTTCTGGGTTATGTGTATTGCCCTCGAAGAGAACTCTGCCGATTTTTATGCCTTTTACGAGCCTGTGTGTGTCTAACTTTGCTCGTTGAAACTGACAAGACCCAATAGCAGCAGCAGGTGTCACACAGCTGCTTGCTTTCGCATATTTTCCCTTCTGTCCTTTTTGTCGTGTCTCCATGGTCAGAGGGAGGAAGTCCGCGTATGACCTTTGAAGAACAATAACTTATTCCCATGACCCTTTCTGATACTAAAGATAGCCAGATAGCCAGATGATAATCAGCACGCAGCGGAAGCTAGGAACTGGGAATCACAGAGCTCTACTTTACCTCGTTGCTTTTTCAGCGTGAATTTCCTGTCCGTCTACCGCTCTCCCGCGGCGAGTCATTCCCGCCTCTCTCCTCCCTTGTTGCTGCTTTGCGGCCCGCCATCCTGCTGCTGCTGCTGTTGCTGTTGCTCAAACGCGGCGAGCATGGCGTCGAGCTTGGACTCGAGGCTCGAGAGGTTGGCCTCGAGCTGCGTGGCGGTCCGCTCGCCCCTACAACGAAGAATCAGAACAGGAGAGGATGTCAGTCGGCCCTCTTTTCTTTGATTCCGCCCGGCTGGGAGGGGGGTTGGGTTCTGTCTACTTTGCCAGCTCGTGGTATGCCTTTTCGGGAGGGGGGGGGATTTTAGTTTGCTCTGTGGTCAGCGGCGCACCTCTCACGAGAATGTAGAAGGAGGGGAGAGAAGCGGTTCCGGTTCATACAGTCGCCAGGTCCTGCGCATTGGGCGGCTGCGCCTGAGGCTCGTCCTGCTTGGCTCCCGAGGTCATGGTCGAGGGAGAGAGTCTATATCCTCTACCCGGCAGGCCTTTGAATCCCCCGGACGACTCGATGGGTGGCCTCTACCCGGGTGGAGAACCCTGGAGATAGGGAAGTTGGTTAAGCAATTAGAATGAGGAGGGTTGTGCGTCGGCGAGTCCCTAATATCGATGCGTGTTTGTTCCACATCTCTCTCGTCCACGCTCTTAGAGGGCTGTCACTATATGGCAATCGTCGAACTTCACGTGATCCGTGCTTGTGCATCAAGGCTGGTATTGAACCAAGAAAGCAAGGGTAGAGGAGAAATATATGAATCGATATAAAGAGAAAGCGACTACGAGGCTACATGAGAAATGTGTACATTTTTGTTTTCTCCAACTGTAAGTCGAGCGAGGTAGCTTCTCTGATGTGAGTCGTCCGTAGCTGTAGGTAGCCCCCTGGCGAGAAACCCGGGCCAGTGCTACCCTGGAGCTCAATTTCCGGCGCGTCACGACGTTCACTGCGCACCACCGCGACATGAGAAGTTAACTTTTAACCATACCAAGCGTGGCCCGGCCAGGATGTAGCAAGTAGACTGACATCATATTGTAGCTGCAATGAATCCTCCAGTCTTATCCTCAAGCTGATCTGATTACATTGCGACGCGGCATGACCGATTCTTGCACGCCGGATTCCATACATACATTTACAGTTCACGCTGGGTAGCTGGAAAAAAAAAAGGCCCATTCTAGAATGGCAAGTAGATGGAATAACGGCCCTATTACATGCTACTACGCTCGTTGCTGCACAGAGCCGCAATATGTACGTCACACAAGGAAGCTGGACCGGAGAGGCCTCTCCGCGGTTGAGCATCTCACAGATGCAGGAAGCCCGTTTGAGAATGGCCAGGCAAGACAGCGAGACAAAGGTATCCTGGGATACTGGCAGATGAGGCGTAAACAGGGAATTCAACATCGCGATGGTCACGGCCTCTCACTCTAGCGTTTGCGAGACAGTCGCACCTTGTAAGCTTGCAGGATGGGTGGGAGCTACGGTTGGCAGCATGGGGGAATTGTGAGAAGAAGCTGAATCGCGATGCTCACTCAGGACATCGAGATGGGAGTTTGCGAAATGGTGGGTAACCGTCTTTTTTTTTGGTGGTTCTGGCAAGCCCAATTCTATCAGCACAAGGGTGTGTGGTGGCAGAAGATCCGAGACAGGGAGGGAGCAGCAGGTTGGATGGAGGGGAGGGAGGGGTTGCTCGCGCATACGTTGCCGTCCACGTTCTGCTTCGTATACCATGCTACTACATGTTGACTGCATCCTTTTGAAACGCGTTCCAGATCTCGCCAGTTGGGGCCGATGTCGAGTTGCGACAGCTGCTTTGCGCCACGACCTAGCACTGCCGATTGAAGCTCCCTGCTGCATATCTGTTCACGCGCTTGATGATGCACGGGTTTGGTGATGATTGTTGATCAACTTGTCAGCTGGCCTTTGCTGCGAACCGTTGCGCTCGGTTATTAGACAGAGATAGAGATAGAGACAGAGTGCAAGGGACTGAGCCGGCTGCGGTGCGCGCTCCTTCAGGTGCATACCGGCAAAGTAGTATTCCAAGCCGTGAGACTGACACCGAACCGATGACTCGGTAAATGCAGTATATGTGAGTTAGCTAGTTACAGTAGTCGGCCGCGACTACGGGAGGCGGACGGGCGGCGACTGTCGATGAGGGCGGAAATGGTCGATCGCCGGCGCCGGATTAGACGTTAGTGTGTGTGCGCTTAAAAAGCATGGTTGGCGTGGAGCTACAGCATGTCTACTAACAGCAGACTTTATTTCTTATTTTTGTTTTGTTTTCTTTTCATCTCCAGGGTGGGTGGCCTGGTCAGGTTGATAACTGGGCACCGGCGTCGTGATATTGGGGCAAACCACCTTGAATAGAGAGTTGCCAACCAGGCTGTATGAGTGTGGGACTGTCGAGATGGAATGGCCCCAAGAGAGACAAGAAAGACGCGCAGAGAGTACGGGTGATGCCGGCCGATCCTGATGCGGTCGAGGTGAGAGAACGAGTGAGTGCCTACGAGGCTTACAGGGATATCTTTACCTTGCTGGTCCGAAAGGGGCAATGGCTATCACAATGACGAAACAGCATCCAAACGCCTGTTCATGCTCATATGTGCTTGATGCACTACCGCGAGGTCGATATCCGGTGAGAAAGATGCGTTTCTGTGGGATGGATGGAGCAGATGACCCCCTTGCTCTTCGCAGCGTCATCGTCGGAAGGCAAAGAAAAGGGCAGCCGCTACAGGGTCGGTGACTACGCGCTTCCTAAAAATCAACTCATCAGCAAACTCCAAGTTTAGAGTGTTTTATTATGCGGAGATATATATATGGATTGGATCTTGATGAGTCGCGCAGAGTCGAAAGGGCCCCGTCCATTGCCCTCGGCATTGGCATGGTGGAAATATCGTGAAGAATTCGTCGTCCCCAGCTATTTCCGCAGCGGCGGGGTGCTTAGTCAATGACTCAATGAATAGTCACCCAAGGCCAGGATAAAAAGAAAAAAAAGAAGGCAGTGTTTGACGCAGATAAAGTGATTTTTTTTTTCCCGCCTCGTCATCTTGTGCCGCGAGATAGCATACCAATTACGACAGAGGATGGTAGTGTAGATGGCGAGCACATACCTGCGAGGAGGCTTTGTCAAATGCTCCAGCAGTGTGCCTTTGCGGTACATGTGTGACGAGAGCTGCCTGTCATCAGTCGAGGCGTCAACAAAATCGCTGAGACAGTTTGTTCTAGCGGGGGGGGGAGAGTCTTTATTAAATACACCCCTCCTGCAGGTCACGCCAAGGCGCGGATAACTGGAGCCTGCACACACACGTTTGCAGTGTCGAGTGAGCAAATCGTCGATGTCCAGAAGACGGAGGTCTCGATCCCCACGCTGGAGCCCGATCTCGGCAACAAGCAGGTACCAGCACGGATGGTGAATGCGCCGGCCGCCTGCATGCGCTATAGTTAGTACATGCACCCACCACAGGACGACAGCATACTGTCCACACACCACCACTCTTCTTTTTGCCGGGATTACTGTCGGTTGCACCATGCAAAACACGAAATATCTATGGCGGCCTCTTTTTTCCCCCTTGTGTAATTGCCATTTTTTTCTTGTCTAGCTTACTATTCCTCATGACTTTCCTCCTTTTTTTTTCTTCTTCCTCCTCGATGGCGTGTTTCTCGGTAGGAGCCTGTTCTGTACACGTGACATACTCCTCTCTCTTCCTTCTTGTTCTCTCTCTCTCTCTTTTTTTCTTCTTATTTCTTAAATCACAAGCTCAGCCAGTGCGTAGTGTCTAAGAGACAGTGACGACAGAATGGCAACACAAAATGGAATTCCTGCAAACCGCAGCAACATAATGCACATCTATGAATCAATGCAATTGAGCAATCGACGATGCACGGCTTCTGCTTTTGGCTTAAATTCCCAGCGCTGCGCGAGGTGTGGTGGCGTGTTCTTAGTATGGCTAGTCGCCAGAGAAATTCTCTCGAAGCCTATTGGAGTCATGGCTAGCGTCGATGCCTCCAAATGCAAAACCGACATGGCAATCGAAGACAATGGGCAAAACTGAAAAAACCCCGATCGCCATCTGACCCCTTTATGCTGATGTTGTCCCGTGTCTAGTTATGCCATGAAACCAAAACCCTGTCTTGCCACTGCCTGCTAAACCTTTTCCGTGTAATAAACCATGCTATGGATGAGCAAATCGCGGTATGTCTTCTTTTTTTTTCTCTTCTTTCCTTTTCTTTGCTCTTTGCTCAAAAAGCAGTTGCAGCGTGGCCACGACGGCACGGGATATAGCATGATAAATTATGACTGGAGGTACTCGACAAATTTTTCTAGACGTACCTTGTCAAGACAGCAAAATCTCTGTTCGGTAGTAGGGGCTGCCTGTATGCACTTACAGTTCACACAGCGCTTCCTTCGATCAGCCTCTCTTCAGAACATGTACTTTTAACGGCCACACACGGAGCACCACAGGGCATACAGCCTAACTCCACGCCCGCTGGATTTTAGCGACAACGGCCAGATATAGTGCACGAGACTGATTGAATGTACATGTCTGCATGTGCACTACTCGAGGTACCTGCTCTATACGCGTCTCGACAGGTGCTACTCCCGGGACACGGACCTGCCTTCCCGAGGCAACATCAGACTTTTCTTGTACATGGGTACTTGTTGATGAATTGAAACGAGGCGCACGCAGGATTGGCTAACAACTCGGCGGGCCCACTTAGCTGTATGTGAAGCCAGCTAGATGGCTAGGAAAAGTAATAAAAAAACGACAGCTACTGTACGTACAGTCTCTTTTAAAGTAATTACCTATTCTTGGGTAGTCCGTATACATGGGATAGTAAGTGGTTTCTGCATCTGCCAGCTTCGATTTCCCATGTGCTTTACCTACGCGGGCACCACCCTGTCAATCTGTCTTGCCATTGTTTATACGTCCGCCGTGATCACGTAGGGATGGAACCGACTTGCGGACGGTTGGGAGGGAAATATAAGGCATGTAGGCCGCAAGTGTAGTATCATTAGCCGGAGAAGCGATTGACGCGATAGATAAAATGCCAGAAATCCCACGATGATGTCAGTCAAGGTGTCACCGAATATGCTCTCATATAGCAATTCACCCAGCACCTAGCATTCCGTGATGTCGCCTGGCACATATAGGTACTCTCCCATCTCCTTTCCCAGGTACCGCCATCGACGTCTGAGGTCTCGGAGGCTCGGTACAGAATTGAGAGGCTATCGACTGTTAGCCAGCTGCCCGCCAGCTGCCAAAGCAATTGCAGTCGCAGATTAGACGATGCAGGTACTTTGCTCAACCTTAGCATTTCGCCACGAGTTCCTTCGATAGGGCCACCCCCCCTTCCCCCCCCCTCCTCCTCCCCCATGCCTGCCGTCGTCACTTTCCTTCCGCCGGCCTTCTAGCGAATAATATGAAGCAACACCAGACAGCGATATCAATAAAAATGGGAATAAAAAACCGAATAAGAATAAATAATAATAAAATGCTAAATCAATAAAAATTGTTAGCGCCCTCTCATAAACCTGGTCAAAAAGCTTACCCCAAGAATACCACGAATTTTCTCCCAGAAAACCACACTTCCTCGTTACCTGACCTCATTTACCCATTGCATTCTGCATCGACCATCGACAGTGCTAGTCGTCCACTCCCGCATACCACAAGCTATTCCCTCCTGTGAAGGCTGCCTTGCCTCCCTGACATTTCCTCGTTCCGCGACTCATCGAAAACTCCGACTCACGGCTCTCTCTTGAAGGCTTCATTCAGTGTTACCAGCAGACATCTTTGGCGGCCTTGAATGATCCCACCAACGCTCTCTCCTAGCAGCGATTCAATTCTCGACTCTTCTCATCCACCTGTCACTGAAGTCGGAAGCCAGTAGACCACGGACCATCCTCGTTCTCTGCCTGTCGACCCGCCTGTTCAATGATTAGGTGCTGATTTGCCCAGCTGCCCACACCTCACACGAAGCCGACGAAGAGGGGGGCCAAGAAACAAAAGAACGAGCGAGAGAAGGAAAGCGGGAAACAAAAAAGAAAAAGAAAAAGGAAAAAAAAAAAAAAAAAAAAAAAAAAAAAAAAT